>JANBPT010000249.1:0-50931 GCA_027575765.1 Tieghemiomyces parasiticus
CTATCGGGAAGGTCGGACCTAAAGAGAGGCGGTCTTCTTGGAAGGGAAGGCCTCTTGGGGGGCCGCCTTGGTTACACTATCCCCCCTGTGATAACCTTCCACAGCTCTCCTTTTCATGCCGAGCTAACCCGTAAGCCGAGTCACCATAGCCTGCCCGTCGGACGGGACCCGTTATCATCCCTCCTTGGAATTGCTTGCTAGCCTTACCCATCAAAGGGAAAAAACCCACCACATTACCGGCGGCATTACATAGCCTATTACGGATATGCGTCGCATGGGAGCAGGTCGAGAAACGCAAAAGTACCGGAGGCGTCGACTATCCGTGCGACTTGAGCCCCTTGCTTCATAGCTTAAGCGCAGCGCGGCACCGTCGGACGGACATTATTGCCTATTAATGGGAGATGTAGCTCGGTACTACCCTTCCCTCTACCGCGTTACTTTGAGAAACTAACTAGTGGTAGGATTCGCTCCGCTCCTGTGCCCTTCACCAATTAGTCGGCATTTCAGGCGCTGGATAGTGATCGTAGCCGTTCTTATTTGAGTAGGAGACGTGTCCTAGATGGAACAGACCGCACTTGCCTGGAGTTTCCTGCAGTAATAGATCCATAAGTGGCTTGAGAACAAACATTAGTTAGGCCACCATCCTCCCTCACTAAACTGACGGTCTAATAGACTGGCCCTATACGGGCATACCACACGCCTCTCCTCATTAAGTAGTATCTCAACTAGTAGACTTGGTCACAGCTACCGAAGCGGAATATTAATGTTTGTAGAAAAACTATATAGCCGATCCCATAGAGGTTTCACTTGCAACTCTATGTTTTTAGTAAGCGTATTTAAGTTCATCCTCCACCATCCAGGAGTATTGATCTTCCTTTAGTGCCCCCCTCCTACTACTCCACGCCTCCTGAAAACTGCGCCTCTTGGAGGGGACGAATTGTGCCTCGTACGTACCATTTATTATTCTCCCATTTCGATGGCCGAGACATCTGCCTCTACCCAAATAATCAAGGGGCTGCTCGGTACAACTGGCCATGCGGCCGCGGGCCAATGAATAGCAGTCTTTCGCCTTCTCCTCTTCGTGCGTAAGCCTGGAGTCGCCAGACCTGACCATCGGCGCGACTGTGAGCACGACAGGGCGTGCTTCCACCCCTTTAGGGCTGTACAGGTAGCCTGATACCAGGTTGTTGACCCTATCAAACGTATAAGTACTGAGGCGGCCGCCTGCTCTCATCGTTCACTGCATAGCTTCGCTCCCATCCTTGCCTCCCAGTACCCTTCCTCGTTGCATCCCACCACCTTAACGATCATTGCGGCCCATACGTTCTTAGTTTGCCCTCCTTCTCACGACATAACGCTCTTCAATCTACATCAATAGGCATCTCGCTATCCACCACCAGTTATTGACCTCCTCTCAACATCACTCCCTCACTGTCACCATGAAGGTCTCTATCCTCTGTCTGGCCCTCGTGGGTGCCGCCACGGCCGCACCGCTCAAGCAACTCTTCAACTCCCTTGGCTGTGTCAATCTCAGCATCGGTAATGAAGGTCCAACCAGCAACTCGTGTGCCTCTAAGGATGAAGCCCCGGAAGTCAGCTATTCGAACGCCAATTACGACGCGGCTGACTACAAGGAGAAGACCGGTGACTATGATAACGGTGCTAAGGCCGACTATAGCCAAGGGAGCAAGAGCGGCTACGGTCACCAAGGCCAGGATAAATACGGCGAGAAGGTCGTCAGCTATTCTGGCGTCAAGCCTGTCTCCACCGAGTACAAAGAGGACACCCACCAAGCGGGTCAGGGAAACTACGGCGAGAAGGTCACCGGGTATTCTCCCGCCAAGCCCAAGGCTGATGAACATACCGGAGGTTACGGCTACGGCAGTGAAGGTCACCACGAGGGTGCTGGTTACGCTGCGAGACCCGAGGCCGGCGATCACAAGAAGGGCTACGGCCATGATGGCAACGAAGACCACCACAAAGGCGCCGGAGGCTATGTCGCCAAGGCCTATTAATTATCGGCAAAGGGACGGATTTTGGCAGTAACAATGGGACCTCACATTCCAAGTGGGGCTATCGCAGATCAATTCTCGCGTCAACTGCGCGACATGGGCAGTTACTATGCTGGACTGGTATTGCTCCCCTCTACTTTTATCTGCGTTGGCAGTCGTATCGTTCCCTTCCCCCATCCTTGTAGCTGGCCCATTGAAACACCTCAGTTAGAGCACCCTCCCCCTTCATTGAATTTCAATTGGGCCATCGGTTTTATTTTAATAACATCGGTACTGCATTTCATCGTCATTTAGTTTATAAAACCACCGTTCTAGTATCCCGAATTGTATAAGTCAGAGTAAGCGTATGCCATACCTTGGCAATTTGTTGCGTAATCGTCCCCAGATTGGCCAACCGGCAGATCATGCGAGTATCCGACACATAGCTCCCACTACGAAGGGTTTTAAGCCCCTGGTAAGATTAGGGTGTCTTAGTTTTCTTTAATTACAAGGAATGGATAGAGGGAAACAGGACCAATACCGGTTGGTCGTCATATTATATTTAATGGGGGAGATGGTGGTAGCTGCCAGCCGGCGGTACTGGATATCAAAGTATGTGAAAACGTTAGCGGGCAATCGACGATGTCAAGGAATTGTCCATACTGGATCGCGAGTAGTAATCGTACCGTCCATCGTCATTAAAATTGATGCTAGTATCGGGACTCCGGGTCCCCGCCGTCAAATGCTTACGGGGACTAGCTACCTCGCTCTCCGGCCGCTGCATGTACGATTGATTGCGAAGGCTGTTGCTTGCCAATCCGGCTTCGAGGTACTCGGCGGTCCGTAACCGACGAAACAGGGCCCAGGCACAGATACAATAATAGGCCAGGAAAATATTGTACACGCAGTAGATAGCCAGGTAAACGGCCAGGTACGTGTCGAGTCGGAAGGGCGTACTGGTGGCGTAACGCAAGAAGTAGCCGGTGATGCAGTGCCGGACGTTCTGCCGCAGAAAGATGATACCGTGTGGGGCATAAGCTGCCCAAGCCACATAGACGACAATGGGGATAAAAGCGGCAAAGTAGAGGGTGGCGCCGAGGGCGTGGACTTGAAGCAGAATGGAGTCGCGGTAGAAAATGGCCAAGACGCCAATGACGGACATGGCTATGGCCCACATGCTCAGTCCCATGTTTAGGTTCTCGTTGCCGATCGCCGCCAGGTACAGCTGAAGGGCACTGACGGTTCCCTGGAGCAGGCCTAAAAATACTATCACGCTGCCCATTCGAAAATACCCTAGAAACCAACGAGTATGTAGGACCTTCATCGTGTCAGAGTATTGATAATGGGCGGCTATACAGGATCACCGGGGTGGTTTAGTAAGGAAGGAGTGGATTCGAGATATGATGAATGGTGGATGGACGAAGCAGGCCTGTTAATGTGGCTGGGATAGTATACCGACCAGTGCAGAAGAACAATGCTAGGCAGTGACGTTATGCAAGGGATTGTGCCCACGAGTGTTAGTGTAAGTGATAGACCGTGCGTGAATATAGTCTCGAAGCAAAAAGGAAAATAGGTTTTCTCTAATGCGAGAATATCTCTTGAGGCTGGTCAGATTGCGTTGGCGGGTTTGGAGATTGAGAGATAAATGGCGCATATACTATACAGAGGAGCTAACAGGTAACGATGAGAGGAAACGAAGCGAAGCCGAACGTTCGGTTTATGAACCAATATCCATGTTCAGGGTATCCTGGGTCGTGGACAGACGTGTAAAAATAGGGGAGTGGAGTGGGCAAGCAGGAAATCAGTTGGCCTAAAGGGAGGGACCACTTTCTCAGCTTTGCTTCATAGGAGGCATGGGAGAGAAGAGAAGGGATGGCCACGAACGGCAGCGTCAGAGGCTAGCGGGGGAAAGAGGAGACGGGTGGCGGCGGCACTGTACAAGGTTACGCAACTCAAGATCACGCTCTAGCCGGCTCGGCGGCGGCGGCAAGTGCAACGACGGCCTTGTCACCATCAAATAAAATGTATTGGCCCCAAGGCCAAGGCCTGGTGAGCATGTCAGCGCATGCAGTGGGGTTACACAAGCCGGCAGATTGGGATAAAAAGGTTATCGGAGTGCATGAGAAGGTGTCTTTGCGTCAGTCTTGCATTAACCATGACACTGAGAGGAGGCCATTACTAGATGAGGCCAATACAAGGCGATGTGCTGCAGTAGAGGTGATGCCAAACCTTCAGCAGCTTGTCGCCCGAGCTGTATTGGAGGGTCAAGTATGACAGTCAAAACGTTACGACCGACAGAGGTTGACAGCAAGAGTAATGAGAGATTCTTTTGATAGCCGGTTCTTGATAGGGTAAACGGGACACAGTAACGCCGCTACTTCTATAGCTTGGCATACCCACTACAAAGGCCCCACGTAATGACTACGTGACCAGTAGCTCCCATTAGGCCTAGGGAAGCATTGGAAAAAGATTAGCCTTGGGGCTCAGAAAGGGTATGGTCTTTATAACTTAAAAGGGATGAAGGATAATGAGCAAACATCCGCCTTAAAGTGTTACCGGTACGTAGCGGAAGGTAACCGGGTCATTCCGAGACGATAGTCAGATTCGCACCTGTGAAATTTACCCTGCTCTAAATCTCGACCCCGGTGCCACCCTTACCGTCATTCTCGCCGGCGGCGTAGCGCACGACGTGCGCGGCAGCCTCTGACATTCGGTACAGAGCCTCCCAGTTGACGTTATCTAGGGTATCACACGCCTGGTGGTAACACGGATCCAGCGGGGTGTTGGCCAGGCCACCGAACCGGGCGCGCTGGTCGGGTGTCTTGATTTCACCCGCGCCAGTCAGGATCCCGCCGGCGGGTACACCACGCTGCAAGAACGGCACAAAGTCGCTGCCGGCGGTCATCCGGGTGAGCGCATAGGGGTACTGGCGCTGTCGGAAAAAGGATTCGAAGGCCTGTTGGATCAGAGTCGAACCGATGGTAAGGTCGCCGGGGGCGTCCTCGCCACGATGGATCATGGCGATGTAGTTGGGTGAGGCGAGCATATCAAAGTTGAGGTAGAGGTAGATTTGTGGCCAGGTCAGGGCCATCTTAAGTGGGGAGGCGACAGTATAGGCGTCCGTGGTGATGGCGGTAGCATTGGTCGAGGCCGTGGCGTCGTAGAGCGTACGCGCAAAGTACTGCGAGCCCAGCAAGCCGTCCTCCTCGGCACTCCACCACGCAAATACGAGGCGGTGGGCAGGCCGGAATTTGGAGCGGCGCAGTGCCAGTATGATCTCGAGCGTGGACGCGCTACCCGACCCGTTGTCGTTGATACCGGGGCCGGCTGCAACAGAGTCTAGTATAGTAAAAAGTGTACATGAGGTTGGTGGTAGCTATGGGGTTAGAAAGCGCACTAGTTAAAATATTTTTTTGGGGGGGAGGGTATCTCGCAGACAGCGCTACCGTCTGATCAAACACGGTGTAGGACCGCTTGGTCTGGTCAGGGAGAAAATTTTCCGACCACTTACCAAGATGCGATCCCACTACGATGGTGTCGTTCACTAGGGGCGCCTCCCAGGCACACAACACATTGTAGGTTGGCACGACAGCAATCTCGTTCGCCACAACGAGGTTGATGCGGGCATCAGTAATCCCAGCCAACATTCGACCGATGGGATAAGACACAGCCAGCACGGGAATCGACACGGAGGGGTCACCGACCTGCCACTCGGTCTGGCGGACCCGGCCGTTGGGCAGGGTACGCTGGTTGGGCGATCCGTAAAACAGCACGGCGGCCACTCCGGCCCGCTGAGCGGTGTAGGCCGCCTCAAACAACGAACACAGCTTGGTGATCTGGATGACCGCCACGTTGCCTTTAGTAGAGGGTCCGTACTGGTACGATCGACAGCCACCGCCGTTGACTGGGTAGACGTTACGACTAGGGAGGTAGGTCGAACTGTTACCACCGTAGCGCATGCCTTGAAAGTCTAGGCCCGGTCGGAAAGCGATCCAAGTTGGGTAGGACATGGAGAGCCGTGGGGGTCGCTTCTCGGTGTACACTGGGGTGTCGAACCACTGCGTCTCGAGGGTATCGCAGGCCCCGTGCGATTCCAGTACATTGTACACGTAGTCGGCGCTCTCGCGGTGACCCAGGGCGACGGCCCGGGAATTGGAGTTGTTACCAGCGATCGCGTATAAGCTCTCCAGGTGCTGGCGGATGTGCTGCTGGTCTAACATATCATCGTGGGCGGTAAATAGGCTGGGCCGCGGGGGCGTTGGCGACGAGACCGGGGCTGGAGATGGGTGCAATAAGAGGTAGGGGCTGAGCTGCACTGGTCAGCCTTATCATCAATTTGGATAAAAAATGAGGCCTTTTCTAAAGGCTACGGGCTAAATAATTACCAACTAGTATAAATAGGAAATGTGGGTGTATCAGCTTGGAGGTGTTACATAGTCCGATGCCGGTGGTGCGCGCACAGGTCATTGGACCAGTTATCACTTACCAATCCCAGAGTACTCCGAAGGGTAGAGCGCAGTGACGGCGAGGAGGGCCACTACCGAAAAACCCACGGCGACCTTCTTGACCATCTGGCGGTGCTGCGAAGGGTAGCGGTGGCCCTGAGGCGCCTTGGGGGTATAGGGTGGGGGCGCAGGCCCCTCCATCTTCACAAACACAACTGGGTAGCGGGACCAGAGGAGAGAACGGTGGTTAATAGGCCTGCTTGATTGGGGGTTGGGTATCGAAATTGCCGGTTTGCCCCGCGCAGCTGACAAAGGTGCGGCCTAGCTGCTGGGAGCTCCCCTCGTCTGTGTCCAAGTACCCCCCCCATATGGGGCTGTATGAGAGACATACGCCTAGTTGGACGGCCCTGAACGGCCGCCCACGGAGAATCACCGGGTCAGCCTACCTTCATGGCCGGGATGTTTCCGGGCCGTCGCGTTAACGGTGGCACAACCGTAAAAGGTCCGGGTCATGGTCCCTGGTTATGGGGGATTCTTCCAGCCGACGTGAGGGGTGGGTAATGCGGGTGAGGTTGAGCTTAACGGTGTGGATAAGGTAGTAGGGGGGAATTTATGTTCGACGATAGGGGTAGGCTGAGTACGGTGGCGAAGGAAGGAATAACGGTTCCGAATGTTGCGAAGATAAGCAGTTGGCCTTGTCTACAACCCACTTGGGGTCGAGAATAAGGTAAGCAGTCAAGTGGGCGGGCCGCCATACAGCGTATACAGGGGGGTATGGAGGCTTCGCAAAGGGCCAAGTAAATGGGGCGGGTCGTGCAGACCGCGGCTGGCTCGTTCAGGGGCAGGGGCTCATGAGAAGGGGTTAGTGTGCGTGTACGCGCGGTCACCCATCGACGGTCACAAAGCCTGGCCACAGCGGGGGGGGGGATGATTTCCACTCGTCACCCGCTTGCCCATATGACCTACTGCCAATCCGCACTATTTCCAGGAGGAGGTGATTGCAACTTGAGTGAATATCTGGGTGTAGGTCGGAGTCACCCTGGCATGCGACACCATTGTCGACGGTTGCGCAGCGGCACAGCTCCAATCTCCAACTATCGCTACCGCCAGATACATTGGTCGCCTCAGCCAGGGAGTTGTCCGTCAACAGATACGCAGAGGCAACAGATGTGGCCACTCCAGAGTCTAGGGAACGTTGACCCCGGGTCCGACCAACGCCGGCGGCTTCGCGCCCTTCAGCATGTGGACCATAGGCAAAATGAACTAGTGGAGGTGCAATGCGCCGATAGAACCAAACATGGGCCCGACCCATTCCTACTTCCCCTCCGGAAAAAAACTCTAAATTCATGTCCTCTACCAACGCGGATCTATCCCAGAACCTCATCAACCCCCCCCCCACGGCCCCATCCCACTCTGCGATCCCTTACCAAATGCTCAGCAATCCGGCCCCGGATGTCGCCGGCAAAATACCGGAGCCTAGCCCGTCCGGGTGCAGTAAAGTACGGCAGCTCTGAATTTAAGCACCTTGAAAACTGACATCGGCTCTTCATGCACACCAGCTGGCTAGGACACCGGTTAACTCGTGACTGCGTTGCTGACTACTCTCCGACCTGCACGCCTCGTCCAGACCCTACCTGAACTGAAAGATCCTGCCCATGAACTCCGCCGTAGCATACTGGGGCTTGCTAGTGCGAGGTAAGTTGACCTGTTGGGAGGCGGGTAGCAAGGACAAAAACAAGCTCTTGGGTTGCCACAGACTCTAACTAATGCAACCAGGGTATCATTCCGCCGCGATTTCCCCCTACGGGTTTGTATCGAACAAGCAAACAACTAATTCAGCTAGCGGAAGACACAACAAAGACTAGCCTGTCATTTGAAGACCAGTGTGCCGATTTGAGAGGAGCGCTACTTTCTCTCCGCCAGCAGGTACGTACCCTAAGCTGGCCATAGAGACACCACCCGTAAGTGCGAGCTAGGAGGTAGTATCGTTCACAGACAAGGGACAGCCTGACTAACTCGACTCAACCATATACCCCAATACGCCAGCGGGAGGAAACGCTTGGTAAAGTAAACGCCCTGCAGCAAGCCATTGAGACCCGCGCCGAGATGGTACAGACCAGAGAGTTGGTTTTGCGGTACATGTACCAGGAGATCGAGGCCCTGGAGCAGGAGTGTGAGGTATGCAGTCCTCTTTTACAATTGATTGGACTTCGGCGTAGTGTATGGCCTGGCAACTGGTGGCCATTTATACCTTATGACTGTGAATATTCTTATGGAACAATACCACCTTGAACGCCTCTCCATATATATATATATATATTTGTACCTGTGCCAGAGACTCGAAAGCAGCCCTTCGGCAGTAGTCCCTACCATTTTTTCCCGTATATCCGCGGTCGCCGGTTTATGTTCGAGGTAGGTTCAGCGGATTACGCGCCATTGATCTGGATCGTCGGGCGAGGACCGTCTCTACATTATGTACTGGCGATCTCACATTGACCACCGCTGACGTCGCAACCATTCTTGCGCATTTCAACTCTCCTTCTACCTTAGGTACGCCGTTCCGCTGCTGTCCCTCGGCGCAATCCTCATGGCCGTCGTCTACCGCTCACAGCCATCGCTCGATTAGCTACGGGTAACGAAACCAACCATGCAATACCAACCTCCAAACTCTGGCCTACCTGAGCCGCCCGTATAATGACATTGGTGGGGACCACTTTGCCCAACTGGCCTATTCAGCCTTGCCCTTTGTACGACACCCTAGTCCTACACCCTGCTCTATGAGGTGGGGCCCACATCTGTGCCATCGTGTAGTGTAGCGGTTCCAAAGTCCCACTCTTACAATATTACCTGCCTGCACCCGCCCGGGAGCACCAGCATAATGGCGTGCCCCTCCACTTCGCTTGCTGGGCAAAGACTCAGTTCAAGACTAATACATCCTTGAACCTGAGCCTGCCATTGATCTCATAACAAGGGATCGGGCTGTCCCTCCCAAATAATAATTATTTTGTGGTCCTTAGTGCTAAGACGCAGTAAAAATTGTGCCTCGGCAACGAGCCTTAGAAACGCCAATAATAGCTAGGCGGTACGCCACAACAGTCCGCGCCCAGCAGCAGGTTCAAACAGTGGATCAATTGTTTAATGACAAAGCGCACACTTAGTGTCGTGCTAGGGTTAACGGCATGGGATTACAAAGATGCTGACATAAATAAGTAATAAACTAGCTAAATCCAAATAACTGCCCAGCCCTTGGCAACAACCTTGAGTTTGGCTCCTATAGTCCGCGTATAACCAGAGGATCGGCATCAGTCTGCAAGCCGCTGATATTTTCCCTTGCCGGCTTTTCCCCCAATGGCGTCTTACACATTGATTACACCTTGGAGTACTGGCACATATGCTCAATTTCTTGAAGAGACAAAGCAGGTGTCCACCTCACAGTTTCCACGAAGGCCTAATAGTAAGAACCGGGTTTTCAATGACTAGGTACTGCAAAACAGCAGGGTGGAGGGATAAACGCCCTCTGGGCTTAGAAGTGCCAAAGCTTGGGTTGAAAACAGTCAAATCAGAATTCTTAATTATATGGTATCAGCTGGTTGCTCTTATGGTAAACTGGGCCACTTTGAGAAACATAACCAGCGACCTCGTTAAGCTGAGCAATAGAAGTTCCAAAGGCTTGCAAGGCAATAGGTATTCCAAAGTCATGGGAAATTGGGCATGTCATTGATGGGAAATCTGCTGGGGCTGATAATCACAATATTTGGCCTTCCCATGACTTCATCAGTATTTTGAGTCTTTCCCTCTTAATTGTTTGTAGCTGACCTAGCGCGGTTGGGATCACATTCTCCCAATGCCTACCTCACCAGGTGAGCTGAACTTGGGACCAAGTCCAACCTCATCCCGAAAAAGGCTATTCCACAACCTCCGAATTTCTGGTTCTGAAATTGTAGACTTTGGCTTTACCTTAGGATGATCTAATATCATGGTTCCCAATCACCATACTTGCACCAATTACATCTGTTAGGCAGCACAGTTATCCAATCGCTTTATTCTGGTGTTTTTAACGTTTGTCTACTCGATCGCAGTTTCGTTCCATCGTTTATGATATAAATAGCCGCGTTGGAACTATTCATTTACCGAGACTATATTGAAGAAGCACTCAAAAGATTAGCCCCTACACGTACCTAATCAAGTGGTTCGTTTTATTCACCTTACTGTTTTCGCGCTGTCGCTGCTATCATCATCTGTGTGCATTGTTCCTACTGACATTGGTACTGTTGCCGCCCGTTGTGTGCCGCCCAAATTGTCGTCACCGCCATCCGTTATTCGCCACCCATAGTCCGCCTGAGCCTCATCGTCTGTCTCTCTCGGCCCCAAGGGGAGTGACCTACACTTAACCGCCAACGTCACGTGTTGATATACACCCCCTCTCCCGCCTTTAAGCCTCCTGTACCACAGATCCCCTGAATAAACCCACATCTTACCCCCTCCCCCACTACCGCTGGGCCCAGCGATGGTCCCAATATATTTTATTTTAGCTTATTTCCACTTCCCACCCCAACCCGTCCCGCTCCTTATGCCCATCCGACCCCCCTTATACAAAAAGCAATCGCTACAACGCGTGTCACATGTAAGACATTAAATTAACCCTCCTCCACCATCCCCCCCTTTGACCCGCGCGACCCTTGAAACGTACCACTGCTTGGTAGCCCGCTTTTCCTTTGGACCCTGCTGCGCACGGGCTCCTTCGATTTCATAGCTTGATCTTACCACCTCTTCAGCGCGGGACACTCTTGATCCGCATTTCCTCCTCTCCCACTCCAACAGCTCCACCTCGGTCGCTTTGTCACTATGGATACCCTCTACTCTACCCCAAAACGTCCTCGCCTGGACGGGGGAAACCACTACGGCGATGGCGAAGCCGACCTGCTTACCCCATCCCCGAGCAACATCATGCACCCCGCTACGCCCGCTGACCGCGTCCGCGGGCAGGCTGCGAATGGTAGCGTACTTTCGCCAGCCACCCTAGTGAAGCGCGAGGTCAAGCAGAAGGTACTGGACGGTATCTACTCGCTGCGACCACCACCGGGTACCCACCACTCGGCATGCTGGGAGAAGTTCAGCTACGTGGCCGATGAGCACGGCCAGCTCATGCCCTTCACCTGCTGCAAAACATGCAAAGATGTGTACACATACAAAGGCAAGGATACGGGCACGAAAGGCATGATCCATCACCGCTGTAAACGCGTCCAGGCGACGGACGCCTCGGCCGCCGCCGCCATGGGCGTCACCCCGTCAATGGTGGACCACCTCCTCAATGGCAAAAACAAGTTTACGGACGTAAGTTCGCGAGCTGCCAAAGAGGTGGCCGCCACCCCAGCCGTGACAGCGGCCCTAGCTGGTGAGCTGCTGGCCCAGGCCCTGAACAAGGACCAGACGACCGCGTACGCCCCCGTCAACCAGGAGATCCGGCAGGTCCTACTCCAGAGCTGCATCACGTTCATCTGCCAAGACATGCGCGCCGTGGACACCTTTGCCGACGAGGATTTTTTGGATCTTCTCCAAACCGCCATTAACCTCGGCTCTAAGTTTGGTAACTTTGACGTCACCCGGATCCTACTGCCCAACGCTGACGGCGCCACCACCGTTGCGCCAGCCCCCACGGAGCATCCGGCTAGCAACTGCAAGGTGGAGGGGCTTGAGTAGTCGTTGAAGCGGGATTGACTGGCATTTCCGGATAAATCCTACCCTTTTTCTACGCCTACCCATCACCGTCGTCCTGCCATTTTAGTCCTACTTGCACTCTACCTGTCCTATGTACACACCTACCCACGCACACCATTTTTTTTTATTAGGCTTTGTTCGCCCTCACCTCAGGGCGGGATGGGGCCCCGCTGCAGCGCTGGTGAAGTCACGCCGATAACTATTGTAACTTACCCTCGGCCTTTGGCTTTCCCTTTTTTTTCAATTTTCTACCAAAAAAAATACTTATGACACTCTACTTGACGTACGTACCTACCCACCCATCGTATACAGTACCACTTGCCACGATAGCTACCGCTCTTCAAGTCCACTCGCTCCTTTTCCCCATTTGTTCGCCACCATTATATATAGTAGCATACATTTTCCGTTTAATTTCGACTCCCCGCAGGTGCTCGCACGGCATCCCACTCTGTAGTTAACAACGCATTAAAACAGTGGACGACTTTTCAGATTGCAAGAGCAAGATGAATATGCGGACCAACTCACTTATTGTTAGCTTCTATAGGTACCACCATAATGTTTAGTATTCTCTAAGCCAAATGATGTTTATTAAATATAATCACCGTCACTCTGTACTACTCAATGAGCTCTTTCTAGCCAGCTATCAAAGCAGCCTCGCAAGTCACTTGATTGGAGCCTAGTAAGTTCCGATTGCCAGGCGTCCACAACCGCCTCCACCATGGTGAACTTCTCACCCCTCAGCCGTCGTTTGGTAGTCCTAGACAGCCAGAAGTCGTAGGGGTCAGGCCAGGACCGTAGGAAGGGGCCAAAAGAAGTTTGAGTTTAGAGGCGGCAATGTAGGTCTGGGTAACTGCAGTGCAATGGGGTGGAGCATTATCATGGTAGAGCCATGGGGGATGACAGTCCAGACTTCCACGCAACTTCGCCCAGGCCTGGAGCATGGGCTTCAGCCCGTACCCTACGTAGAGTTCGCTGGAGACCTTGACACTCGGGGGTTGACACGCAGGTGTAATAGGCCACACTTGATGAAAAAAAAAAAGAATGGCCAGCACCCCCTTGCGTGTACTAGGGCCTCAGTGGGTTTCAGTTGGCACAGGACCATCTTTAGGGAACCACCTCCAGCGACTAGAGCTAGCAGGGGGGATCATAGAGGTACACCCAAGTCTCCTCACCTGTAACAATGGAGCCCAGCAGGTAGTCACTGGCCTCAGTAAACTCACTCAGGAACTCGGTGGGCAAAACATACCCACTGATGGCACTGGTTTCAATGAGGTTGTGGGGGACCCAATGGCTGAGATAGCTGTACATCCCCAAGTCTATGTGCAGGACATTGCGCATGGTACTAGGGGAAGTGTGGCAGGTAAGGGCCAGCTGCTCAACCGTAAGTTGAAGGTCTTCCTCCAGCCATCTCAGGATTATGTCCCCATAATATCCACCAATGTCATCTGCCTTGCAGCCCTTCAGATAGTAACTATAAATATGGGCCCGTACCTCACGCCTGGTTAACTTGGGTGGAGTAGGGGGACTTTAAAAAAATTAGCCATGGTGAATGAGTAAAAAAATCAAGGTGTGAAGTCAGTAATGGTTCCATCCTGGAATGGTTTATACCAATCGATTCGGCGCCGTTGATTCTCCGAGGTTTTATCTGAAGCAATGCGATCTGAGATTTCCAGCTTAAAATTACACCAAGATATAGTTTCACCTATATATCTATTAACCTGAAGTAGCGGGCAGGGTAAGCGGAACAAGTAGCCGGTGTTGGGGAAAAGAAAACGGCAGATTTCTATTAAAAAAAGACCTATTGGTACAACATTTACAGCTTGCTGATGCACAGGATTCATTTTTATAAGCACGCACCGACAACCTCAACTCACACCTGCAGCAGCCAGCCTGGTGCTGATATTTTATTAGTCCAAGGTATGTTTATTTACTTTAACGTTACCATATTACGAGCAAAGAGCTGCACCGCTCTCCTTATGCAACCCCCTCCCCACGCATCATCCCACACCCGTTGCTTCGGTTCCTGTGCAGTCTCCCTTCTCTAGGCAGGCCCTAGTTCGCTCCTCTCCACACCAGCCAGCTCTATCGCTCTGCCCGTTCTTCGCTGATTGTCATTCTCTTTCCCGTATCACCATGGACGCCAAGAACACTACCGCTTCCTCATCGTCTGTTAACCCGGCCAGCTTCGTGGCGCGCATGAAGGCCCTGCGGCAGCGCAAGGCGCATCCCGGGGCACCTCTGGACCAGCAGCGCGCCCGCCCCGTCGTTGGCCAGCGATTCGGTAAGTCCAAATGTGGGCTCATTGCGAATCCCGGTGAGTCGTATACTCCGTCTCTTTACTCTTGCTCAACGAATCTAGTTCAACTCTGGTCACCCTACTCCTGCCACCATTTAGTGGCCCACGTCAACGATAGGGTGTCTTCGGGTACCTTTAAGGCCCAGGAAAACCACAGTACCGATACTGGCCTGCTCGGAAAGCGGCACGCCAAGCAAGTCCTCGAATGCACAGACGATAACCTAGAACCCTACTCGGGCCTCACCCTCGCCGACCGCCAAGTGCCCCATCCGGATTTCCACACCCACATGCAGTCGCGGCGCTTCGTGCCTATCCCCCGTATCGGTGACCTCCGTAGTAACCGGTCCTTTCGGCAGTACATGAGCGCGGCAAGGAAACCATCCGCCATGCCGAAGGTCATGGCGACGCCGACCGAAGCAGATGCTGATCACGGTGAGGACAAGGGCGTCACGCAAGAAATCGACGACCTACCATCAAAACACGGCAACGTCCCGCTCAGTATTGCTGATACGGCGACGACCCACAATATACCCTGGGCCACCATTGGGGTCATTTGGGACGTCGGGTCACTACTCCGGCCGGCCACTGCGGCGGAAAAGGCTCAGAGCGCCGGGTGCCCCGAAAGTAGCGGTGGTGATGGTAGTACTACTGGACCTGCCAGCGCGGTTGAAGTTGCGGAAGCTGGAAACGGGCGGGGTAAAAGCCGGCAGTACCGGACTATCAAGGTCACAGACCTGAAAGAGAATAGCGTCAACGTGATTTTATTTGGAGAGGCAGCGGACGCGACGGACGAAAAGGTCAAGGGAAGGACACCGCCGGCGGTCGGCCAGGTGGTGGTGTTGTTTGATCCTGCACTGCTTAAGGCCACCGAGGTAAGTGCCAGGCCACGTTGGGCTGTGCCGGGGAAGGCAATGGAAAACCAACTGATGTCATCCGATTATAAGCAGCTAAGTTTGCTCAGTAGCTAACCTACCCCGCCTTTTTTTTTCTGGCGACTGGCACCCCTGCACCATCCCATTCCGTCTTTCTCACCAGCGCTACTCCTCCGTGGGGGTGTCCGTCAACTACCGTCGCCAAATTTTGGTACTAGGTCACAGCCCCGACCTCAGCACCTGCGCGGGCAAACGCGCCGGTGGTAGACCTTGCCCAGTGCCCATTAACAGGTAGGTCCGCCCCTATGCTTGATGAATGAAGCCCTCGCAATCCGATCGCAACTTGACCTTTCTAACAAAGACTCAAGTACTGCCGTTTCATCCTTACTAACTTGGTCATATTTTCGGGTCCAATCGCCAACCATCCTAACCAGACTCCGGAGCCACCTCTGCGCAAAACACCTCGAGTTGTCGTTTCAAAAATTCCGGGGCGCGCGCATGGAGTTTGCGTCAGGGTAAGTTCCTAAAGGAGACACGATTCACGAGCCAAACGCAGAATTCGGCCATCCGCACACGCCGAGGAGCCCAATGACTTACAACCTTTCTGACCCTTTCCTACTCATTTTACCTACCGCATGCCTCTGGCTCACAAAATGTCAGCACCAATGGTATTCGCCTGATCGATCCTGAGACTAAGCAATTCGGCGGGCTTAAAACTCGTACGCGGACCCGCCACGGGGTGGTTCTAGTCCAGGACCGTGGCGAGGCCGACCGGAACGGCTTCCACGGCAGCATCGGCGGTCGAGGGACCCGAGACGCCAACGGCGCCGGCGGTGGCGTCGTCATGTACCGGGCCGAAGACGGCACGGTGATCCAGGCCAGTGGTAACCATGGCGACAAGCCGGCCACTGAGGAGGGTGGGAAACGCAAAGTCACTGCAGAAGATAGTCATGAGACGTAAGTAGATAATAATCCAACCATAGGTCCGTCGGTGCCATGGGTAACCTTTGTGACACCCTGGACCATGGTTGCTGTCTGGCGCTGTATTTCTCACCAGTCATGTAACCCTACCTGCCCGAATTACCTCCCCATCGCAGTGACAAGTTCCTAGCGAGTTTGAACGACACAGGTGCGCACTACCTTCGCCAGCTGAAAAAGAGGAAGCAATAGGCAGCCAACATGCTCCGCTTCTACTTTTTAGCACGCCCTGAGGCACATTCGATTAAAGGCTTGAAATTGTAGAAAGTCCTGGGGGTAGTTTATGAAACGACGAGTAACGAAGTGACCAGTATGCACTATTGTCATAGTAATAAGGTCGGCCGGTAGATCCAGCCTTCCCTCCCCCCCAAAAAATGATAATAATAATAACATGCCGAAAAGCCGGCAAAGTTAGGGACTGTCCTTGCGCTTCTTACTGGCTGCCACCTTCTGCTGCAATGCTTCCTGGACGATCTCCGCGATTACAGAGTCCTCCTTTACAAAATGTAGGCACTCGTCGACGCTACCGACAGGGTGAGCTAGCTGCCACTCCATGATGCGGGCCAGTATCTGGCCCATACGGGGTCCGGGTTTGACCCCCAGGGCCTTGGCCACCTTCTTTCCATCCAATAGCGGTTTCCAGGCGTGGCAGTTGGCAATACCACGGTCGAGCGCAAAGTCAAAGAAGGCACGGTGGCGGGTGACGAGCTCGGCGGCCGGGGAAGGCAACTGTTCGAGCGGCGTCAGGGTAGATCCGTCGTGGCTGGTCAGGGCAATATGGACGGCCGGGTCGGGAAGAGTAGATAGGGCATCGGCCAGAGCAAAGAGGACGGTGGCCGGCCATAGAGCACCTGTGCTGCGGATGAAGTGACCTGCCGTGAACAAAAGGGTGAAGTGTAAGAGTCAAGCGTGGGTGACAGGTTAGTCTAGTCGTCAGCAGAGGAGGGAGGGGCATTGGGCCCCACTGGCCTGGGATTCTTTGGCCCACGGTACAAGTCACAGGACGCCCACGGACCGACCCCACTTACCCACTCGGACCTGTAGATCGGTGACGGCGGCCCCCGCATCATCAGTCGGAATGGCCGCGACGGCCCGGGCCAGATCTTGAACTTCGTGATAGGTCGTCAGAATCTTGTGGCATTGGTCCATATCCTGGTTGGGCAACTTGAGACAGTTGCGAATCAGGTACTGCGGCCCGGTGAGTGGACGTTTGGCGTCGGGGACAATGATATTGCGGTAGGGAAATAGACAGGCCGTGAGGAAGAGGAGTCGGCGACGGGTGGTGATTTCGATGTAGCGCGCCTTGTGCCGACGGGTGAGGAAATCGAGGAGTGGGTCCGGGTCCTCCGGTGAGGCGGGGGAGTGACACAGCAAGTAGTCGAGCACCTCACTGTGCGCCAGGACCGTATCGGGCTCAGGGACCACAGCGGTTGGGCCATTCTCATTAACCTCAGCCCCGGCGGGCAGGGAGAACACCACCGGGAACAGCTGCAGCTGGATTAGGTGCCGAATGGCCAGTAGGGCCCCGGTAGGATGCTTCAGCATCTTGTCAATCTCGGTCCCAATCCGCTCCCGGCTGATCTTCTCGCGTAGTCCCTGCCGGATATCCTCCTCCTGGACGGCGGTGTCAATGGTCGGGTCCAGCTGAAATCCAAACCGAGCGGCGAAACGCACGCACCGCAAGACCCGCAAGGGGTCATCCTTGAACGTGGCGTGGGGCTCAAGCGGGGTGCAGATGCGTCCGGCACGGAGGTCCTCGAGGCCGCGCTCGGTGAAGTCTTCGACCTGGCGGGTTTGGATGTTATAAAAGAGAGCATTGATGGTGGTGTCCCGGCGGTAGGCGTCCTCCGTGGGCGTGCCGAACTGCACGTTAGTCGGGATCCGGCTGGACTGGTCGTCGTAGGACTCACTGCGCAGGTTGACAAAGTCGATGGGCTGGTCGAGGACCATCATCGTGGCCGTCTCGAGGTGTTTAGACCGGTCTGGGTTAGACCCGATCTTGGCCACCTGGCGCGTACGTTCTCCGTGGGTGTCCAAGTAGGCGTTGACCTTGTTAGCGAGCTCGTACCCTGTCATGGTATCGACCGCCACGTCGATGTCGTTGGAGTCTAGACCGAGGAGCTGAGAGGGAGGGGCACCAGTGGATAGAAGGGTAGGAAAAAGTGAGCGCCGAGACGGTTACCTGGAAAAAGATTCTGGGCCGGCGGGCCTCTGAACGCCGCGCTCGAAGCCCACGCAGGACTGAGAGGGGTAACTCCACCGAGGCGCCCCATGGTTAACCTACTTTGTCGCGGACCCACCCGCCGGCAATACGGAGGGTCATGGGCGGCTGGTCCGGGCTGGCTGTTTGCTCGTACTTGGCGACTTTGTGCAGGAGATCCACTAGCGTTTCCTCCTGTGGGGTGAGAACGACCCTCATGGGCGGAACGGGGCGGGCGTCGATCGCCATAGTGGTGCGGAACAGACGGTAGGCAGTGGACGAAAGGGGCCGAAGGTGGTGGCGGTGGGTGGGTATCGAGTGGACGCTGAAGGGTGTGCGGAAGAGAACACGGCAAAGCATGCGAATAGGTGGACCGGGACCGGCACGGCAGGGGGGGGGTGGGGGTACTATATAGCAAGCAGGGTCGCAAGGTGCACCCGGGAGTGGTCGAGGCCAATGGCACTGTGAGGCCCGGGAAAAGAACCCAAGTGGAACGTACAGCGGCGGTGGGCAGAAGTGGCTGACCAGCTAGGCCATGTACGTCGCGGAAGGAAGGGCCCGACAATGTTAGGGTGGTGGCTGAAGGTTATCAAAGGGGCTTGGACTGGATATCACCTTTGCGTTGGGAAGCGGCGTGGGTGATCGTGGCAGTGTCTGGGGTAAAAACACTTTGTAGGGGGGAGGGGAAATCCAAAAACAGATTCGGGGAAATATCGCATCGGGTGGGCTGCGGGATCGGTTTAGGGAAAGGCCCTGGGGGAGTTTGCTACTGATAGATCGGAATGGGTCAGAGGTTTGCTCGGTGCTTCCGTCTTTGAGGGGGTCGACAGGTGCTGGCGGATCAGATTGGGCTGTCAGCATGAGAGCGTGGGAGGGTGGGGGGCGGAGTCCTAATTCAGGCGTGGCGCCCTGGCGTTGTTTACATTCACCCGCAAAGAGACCTGCACCCACGGTCCCCATCGGTTCACCAGCTGCCCATACCAATTCCCTCATTTCGCCAGTGGGCCTCCCTCCATACCAGCCCATCTTCACCCGTCAGACTTCCACCTGCTCCCATCGACTTGGGCCCGTCCTCTTTTTTGCCTCACTCAGCACCCAGTACGCTCGTGGCAAAAGCCCTGCCGACAGGGCCCGGCCATTGTCCACCACCACCGTTTCGCCCAACTTTGCTGCTTCAAGCGGAACGGGACGCCCTGCGCGCATCACCGAATCCAGACGATTGACTGAGTCCACGGCTTCCTATTCGAGCTTCCGCCTATGCTATACGCCCCCCGATACAGCCCTCCCCGCCCCTCAATTCTGCCCGGATTGCGCCCGACCGAGCGACACAGCCCACAATTCCGTCAAGCACACACACAGCAATATACAACGCTTAGAGCAGAATATAATTTGCCATGGCGGCAGCAACGTGCCACCCCCAGCACCGAAGTCCCCCGGCTGACAGCGGTCGGCTCGGTGCAACTCAGCCCATGGATAAAGCACCCCCGCCACTCGAGCCACTCGCCGTTCCTCTCTGCGAAACCACCCAGACTGCCGTACACCAGCAGCTGGCGCGCTGTATTGAGGCGTCTTTGGCTCACCGTCTGGACCGGAACGCCCTGTTTTACGCCGAGCAGTGGTTTGCACTTGAACCTGCTCACCCGCGGGCCCTAGGCTATTTGGCCCTCTGCTACCATCGCCTCCACGGTGCCCAGGCCTGTCACACGTTACTCGTGACGCACGCTAGTCTTTTGACTGCCGTCGACCCACTTAGCACATCAACACCAACCGATGGGGCAAGGCCGTCAATGGCAGCCCAGAGCCGTGCCGCCTGTACCTATCTTCTGGCGTGCGCCTGCATCGAATTGCGGCGGTGGTCCGAAGCCGAGCATCACCTCAACCGACTTGTCACACCAGGCCCAGACTCACTAGCACACACACCAACCCGCACATCCCAGGACCTGCTGAGTCAGGGCAACGTCGAACTACTGCCTCAACCCACACCAGCCGCTGTGCACTACTACCTCGGCGTGGTGAATAGCCGCTGTAACCGGCCCCATCAGGCGACAGCCTCCTTGAGGGCCTGCTTACATCTCGACCCTTACTACTGGTGTGCATGGCAAGAGCTGTGCCGTTTGGGTAAGTACGAATTGAACATATATATATATATATATATAATATCTAACGACTATTCTCCCCTGTCTGGTCATTAGGCCCCACCCCCTTGCACCGCTCGTCGCCAAGGCCCCTCTCACTCACCGTCCCTATGCTAGCCACCCGCTGCTCTCTATCCTTCATACCACCACGTAGACCACAACCTGGATCCCAGCACGATATTTTCACCCACCGCTTCGCCACTGCCCATCGAGCCTGAACGGCTAGAAGCGACGACGGCCGAGCAACCCCAAAACGAAGTGGCTCCGGTGCGCACCCGCCCACGGCTGGCGAGACCGGCTGCCAACCAAAGCATATTCTCCGCCAGCTCCCTCCCGCGAGCGGCAGCCGCCCTGCACTCGGTCGTTCGCAAACGGCTATCGCCCTCCCCGGCTGGGGGGCGACGTAGTTTAACGCTTGCCCTGACCCGGCCACACCCGCGACTGCCAGGAAAACCCGTACCAGTCGGCAGACGGGGGACCAGTCCGCGCGGCACTTCAAGTCGCCTACGTCCTCGGGCGAGTGGGAGCACGTCACCTGACCAGCCGCGGCGGACGGCCGCACCGCGCCGCCCGGCTTCGCAGCTTCCCCGCCGAGCAGGTAGAGGAGAGCTGTCGGCGTCGATAGGGACGGCCGCCGTCACTCAGGAGGTCGATGATTTCGCTCCGGGGCGCAGTATGGCACCGGAGACCGGGCCGGTGGGGGTCGATGGCACGGGCGAACCAGGCAAGAAACGCACACGGGCCGCCTCCGTTTGCCTCGTATCGGACCACGCTGTCCCGGTAAATACCTGTGCCCCCGTCGCAAACCCCGAGGCGACCCGCTCGTCCAAATCGTTCACTCGCTCCGCCAGCGCCGACGCAGCTTTAGAATTACAAATATTGCGCGCGCCCAACCACCGTGAGGCAGACTCGAGTGGACCCCCCCGGCCACCGCCCCCGGTCTATCTCGCCGACCGGTTCGTCGCCCAGCTGCTCGTGCTATACGCGACGGGCTACGCCGAGGCGGCACGCTACCAATGCCGGTCGGCTATCCATCACTTCTCCCTGCTCCCAACGCCCCACCAAATGACGCCGCGGGTAATGGCTCAGTTTGGCCGTCTCCACTTTGAACTGGGCGACTACGCCCGCAGCGAGCAGTGCTTTGCGTGGTCGTGGCAACACCACCCGTACCGCGTCACCGACCTCGACCGATACTCCACCCTGTTGTGGCACGCCCAGAGCCCCACCGCCCTGGGTCACCTGGCCCACACCCTGACTACCTTGCACCGGGGGGCCCCCCAGGCGTGGTGCACCGCTGGTAACGCGTTTAGCCTGCAGCAGCGCCCCGTCCAGGCTCTGCAGTGTTTTGAACGCGCCATTCAACTCGACCCAGATTTCGTGTACGCCTACACCCTCGCCGGACACGAACACCTCGCCCACCGCCAGCCGGCCACGGCGACCGGCGGTGGGGCCTGGGACCAGGAAGCAGCCCGTTGTTTCCGTGCAGCGCTGCGGCTTGACCCCCGCCACTATAACGCGTGGTACGGACTGGGTATGTTGCACCACCAGCTGGGGCAGGCCGCCCTCGCCGAGTACCACTTTGGCCGCGCGCTGGCGATCTACCCAGCGAATCCCACCCTGCTCTGCTGCCTTGGTATGGTGGCCGAACAACTTGGTAATCTTGCAGGGGCACTTGATCATTACGATGCTGCCATCCGTATGGCGGACGTTAGCGAGGGCCGGCCCGGCGTGTCAATCGGCAACGAACAGCCACTTGGTCACCACGAGGATACCGGTACCGCCGGTTTGCCGTCACCGACGGCTCCACCACAGGCGGTCTTTGCGCGGTTCAAACGTGCCAAGGTCCTGGTCGCCCTCGAACGCTACCAGGAGGCGCTGACCGAATTGGAAAACCTCAAGCCGCGCATCCCCAACGAGGCCAACGTCTATTTTTTGGCCGCCCAAATTTACCAGCATTTACGCCAAACCCGACGGGCTCTTCTGCACTACGCCTGGGCACTCGACCTTGACCCCCAGGCGTCACACACCATCACGGAGGCCATGGAGAACCTGCGTGTCCAAGCTAGTGATGGTGACGACGGTAACGAAGGGGACGGGACAGAAAACGATAGGGACGGCGGTGAACAAGCTACGCATGACGGTGGCACTCAGATGATGGGGGACCGTGCGGACGGTGGTGGCGGGGCAACGGCACAAGTCACGCCCATGTCACGTGAGGTGGATGAGGAATTCTCGAGTGACTGGGCGGCTATGGCCACAGCCGATGGTGGCGCCCGTCGCGCGTTTCATTTCGATTAACCGCCCGCCCTTTAGTTAGCGATGATGGCTGTAATCCTCAGACCTGAGAGATTCACCGCCCCCCCCACCACTCCTTTAGGTTAATTGTTTGAAGACGAGCACAACCAACGGGTGTACAAAGGTCACACAATTTAAGCTAAATATTTAAACAATATCCATGCAGCACACCATCTTGATAATTGGCCCTTTTGGAATCCCCGTTGTAGGCATGGATCAGCGGGACCCTCAAAGTAGCTGGGTCGGACCCTGCAGCGCTCCGATTCCCGGGCAGTCCCGACGTGCTTGAATTTCTATCTGACTACCCGCTTGGACACCTCATTAACGACAGCCGGAGCCAGCTGATAGCCCGTAATGGCAGAGTAGGTGTGCATCGGCGATGGCCAGATCTCTGGGCAGGTAGTTACTGGACGATATATATATCTTAAATTTTGGGAAGGGGGGTAAGGCGACCAAGCGATGTGCCGGGTGGCACCACTAGTCATCGAGGGGACTATGGATAAATTTAAGTTTAAATAAAACACCCCGACAGCTCACTCGGCTGTGCGATCCATAATCTCTGCGCCACACGGTGCGCATTTTAGATGGAGGGGGGGGGTATTGCAGGTGGGGGCCGGCAACTTACTGGTTCGTTGGATTTCGTCACCAGATACAATTAGGACTCGATCCCCTCCAAGATACCCCAGCCCTACCCAATGAGTCTCTTCACTCAGGGACGGTCGTCGATTAGGACTCTAAGGACGGACATGGCAGAGGGGTACCGATAGAAGCCGTGCTACGAGAAACAACCCAATGCTGGATGGGACTGTACCGCAGGTATCTTGATCGGATGCTAGTGGGAGCCATTAGGCCCCCTAAGCGAATATAAACTGGCACTGGGCTACTCAAGCACTGCCACTGCATTGCACACTCGTCAGGAAAATTACCGGCTCGGGATGCTGCCGGTATAGGCAATCCGGGCGCCGACCACTGCAGTGATCGACTTGGAGTGCGTCGCTGCCATGGACTTTAGCCGAAAACTGAGGTGTCAGATCCTGCACAATAAATAGCCATTCGCCGCACAGGAGTGGACAATGGTGGCGCTGGGGTGTAGCGGGGACAGTCGGCAGTGTATGCACGTCCTTAGCCCCCCTGGCATGGTCGTCCACATGCTGATTGACTTGCATAGACGGGGTCATCTCGTGAAATCTTATGCTGCATTTAGACCGCACTCGATGCCAAGGTCCTTCAGGGGAGTAAATCAGTGGGAGGGGCTGCGGCACTCTCTCCCTCTGAATGGCCTCCCTTCTTTACCCGCCAGCGCCAGTCCCTTTTGAGCCCGGGAGATCCGGGTTTGTAATTGGTTGCTTAATACACAGAAGTATGAGGCACTGTCCAGCTCAGCACTGCGAAGGATTAAAACAGCTACTGTCAGATGTAACACAGCGTCATACGGTTGGCGGTATTACATACCGGTGAGCTCGACCCGGTCGCCACTCACTCGCCCACGATTCGGACTACTCGGCCATCGCCGAAATAAAAAAACGAAAGCCCGCAAACCAAGTCGCCGCCTCCGCTCGCTTCCCACGGCCCTGTATCTCGGCCTCCTTACAGGCCTTACCGACAGGCGGTGCTGCGGAACGTGGTGCAGTCGCAGCAGACAATGGAGAAGCACTGCGGCTAGCATCGGCTGCAGGCCTGGACCCGACCGCCTCTTGCGCGATCTGGGTGCACTAGGGTGGGCCATGTCGGCGGCAGGTGGCCGCTTCCCGACGGTGTGTTCCGAGATGCCTCTCGGCTGTCGCACATGCAGCCACCGTCTGGAAAGTATGAAGGGCGGGCACGCCTGACATGGCAAGGTTACTGCCGTTGTCTGCGAACCGCACTGGGGGCAGCGTGACGCCCACTGCGCTGGCGTTGACGCGCAGCATCCGTTATCGCGGCTGAGCGTCTCAGGGGAGGGACTGGCCGCAGTAGATGCCCACTGCGCTGACATTGGCGTGCAGCATCCGTTATCGCGGCTGAGTGTCTCAGGGGAGGGACTGGCCGCAGCAGTATGCCCGTGGTGACCGGTCACTCGCGGATCCCTAGCTGTCGTTAGCGGAGACCCTAATCAAGATATAGCTATGCAACGCAAAAGTCCTACGGCCTGCCAACCAGTTGAGTCTGGGCAACAAAAGCACTGCCATTGCCTGCACCTTCTCCCCCAAGTGGCAATTTTCTTCGGCTTCTCGCTCACCACGAGATGCACCACCGTCAGATGCTTTTGTCGGGACGCTGGTTGGAGAGGCCAAACTCCCTCGTCCTTTTTATGGTCGCTTGTACACTGACCGCACCGGTCGCTCCAATCGCGGCCGATCGGCCGTAGCTGCGCACCAGTGTATGCGAGCCCGTATATTCGCATGCCACTATTCCCCACCGCCAATTTCTCTATTCTCCTCCCGGCCAATACAGTCCAGCACCGCCCTCCCGCTTCCTTCGCTCAAACGACGTCGGTGCAGCCAGCCCATTCGCTGGCCACAGTGCCGACTCCCATTAAGGACTCTTTAGACTACCTCTGGATATGCCGCCCTGCTGGTTGCCAGGGTACACTCCAGTTGTGGGGTGCACAGTGTATGAGGTACCTGCATGGCACACTAGAGTCCCCCCATAGCATTTTAGTATATAATGAGCGTACGTCCAGATTTCTCTGCCAGCGCTCAACGTACAGTCTCGTTCTCCACATATAGTCACCGCTGGGATACGCCACCCTGCTCCTCTGCCCTTCGCCTTCTCTCGTTCGCTGTCTGCCTGGCCTCCCGTCTTGTACTCACCGCCGTTTATTTCCGACTTTCGCTTACGATTAACTGTCAGTGCATACCCTTCCCATTCTTCTCGGATTTCTGCCAAATGTCCACTGCAACATTCGACCCTGCAGAATCACTCTGCTCGGACGGTCTTTGGGTAAGTACTTATGCTTGGGGTGTAAAGCTACGGTGGTCGGCTCATTCCGGCGGCGGTCGTGCGCCGGAGGGGGGTTTGTGTTCGGCCCGCTGTACGTCCACTACCGTACGACCGTAACCGATAACCAGGTAACCAACGCCGTGCTTTGGGCCGTGACGCTCATCCCAGTCTTAAGAGGAGGGGGGTAGTCGAAGCTACCAGGGTTCTTGGACGAATCACTAACCTTGTATCTTAACTCCCCCTTGTAAAACCACCTCTCCTTATCGCCCTGGATTCACCACCTGAATATCGCCCCTGGCCCCCATCATGAACCTACCGACCGTCGCAGCCTTTCTGGGGGCTGGATGGCTACGTTCGACCCTGTGCCCGAGAGCTGTAAGTGTTTCAAATAGCTTGTTCGCCGACGATGACGGAAATTACCACGGTATCGACTTGAATCGCTCTGTGGGATGCCGTGCCATTGTTGGTACCTAATACACCGAATCCCACGCAACCAGTTTGTCTGCGTTCACGCCATCCCGCGCGCTCCGCCCACTCGAGCGTCCTTCCAGTCGCCTTCTGTACCGCCAGCAACCTGGTATCGATCGTTAATTGACGATTGGCCAACTTCCAATCCTCCCTCTAATTTTCCAATATCACCCACCCCCCACGTTCCAATTACCTCAGTCTCATCGATTCCGCCCTGCCACTGACCATCACTATATTGGCTGCCCTGGTACTGGTAGTCAGCCACTATCGCACGGAAGGCGCGGCAACAGATGCCGGATACACTCCACTACCGACCGCCGCTCCCTGTGTGGAGGGAGATGATCCAGTCCGTGCTGCCACCCTCGCTCTGGACGAGGAAGTGAAGCACTCCCTGTATCCGGAAGCTGACCACGATCCCGATGCTCTACAAGACACTCTGCGTGACGCCGACGTGTCACCACGGTTCTACGTGAAAAAATGGCTCAAGGCCTTCCTGATGTTCAAGATAGCCCTCACATACTTCAGCTTGCTCCGCAACCGCCTAAATGACGCCCTAAGCCTGCCCACCCTAGCCACCGTCCGTCCCTCGGTCCAACTTGTCCTGTGGTCTGCTTTGTTTGCCGCTTACCTGTACACCAACATCTATCGTCGGCGGCGCAACCAGACCGAGCGCCACCAGTGGTTTTACCACACCATCATATATACGATGCTGGTGGTCGTCACGGTCGACGTTTACTCTGAGTTTAACAGCGATCCCTCGTTCGACTGGACCTGGCAGACCCTGTTTCATCCGTACGCCCGGACCATGCTTGTAGCCCTGCTGGTCTTTCACATTGACCTAGCCGCCATTGCCCTGTTCACCGAGCGAGGTCCTACCCACCTCACTGTGCCCGAAATCCACCACGGGACCACAGAACCCGTCGAGGTCCGCCTGTCGCCCGAGTACACCGCCAGCCTGGGCTCCAACTGGACCTTCGGGTGGCTGAACGACATCCTCAGCGCCGGGTACAGTCGCACCCTCAACTTCGCTGACTTGTGGCACCTTCCGGAAGCGGACCTGGCCTACCCATCTTGGGTCAAGTTTCGCGCCGACCAACGGCCGGGCCGCTCGCTCTTCGCTAACCTGCTAGTCAACCAGCGCTATCTCATCATCAGCCAATTAACCGTGTCGAGCGTGCGCCACGTGACCCGATTCGGTGGAATCTACTTCATGAACCAGCTGCTGGCATACATGGAATCCCCGGCCGGCCGGCCCCGTTCTACCGCCTACCTGTTCGTCGTGGCCCTCCTCGTGAACCAGGTCTTCACCACCGTGTGCGCCAACAAGGCCCTATTCTGGGGCCGCCACATGTCCTTCCAGATCAACGGCATCCTCGCCGGGGAGATTTCCCGCAAGACCCTGCTCCGCCGTCAGACCACACGCACGGACCAGCCCGCCCCACCCACCACCGGGGACGACGCAGCCACTAGTGATGACGACGACGACAACCAAGACTTTTCCGCCAACGGCAAGGTAATGAACCTGGTGTCATCCGACATGAAGCGTGTCGCCGAGGCCGCTTCCTACGCGGTCGACGTGGTGTGCATCCCCATTGAGCTCACTGTGGGCATTTTCTACCTGTGGCAGCTGCTGGGGCTTAGTGCCCTGGTGGCGGTGGGCGTACTGGTTTTGTCATACGCACCCAACAAATACTTCTTTAAGCGCGCCACCGTCCTCGAGGATGATAGCAACACCATTTCGGACCGACGCATGGCCGCCATCACTGAGCTGCTGAACGGCGTGCGCATCGTTAAGCTGTTTGGCTGGGAGAACAATTTCCAGTCGAAGATCCAGGCCATCCGTGACGAACAACTCACCGTGATTCGCAAGTACCAGCGCATGTGGACCATAATCATCGGCAGTTACTTCTTTATCCCGCTGGCCGTAATCGTGAGCTCATTTGCGACCTACACCATGACCGGACACGTGTTGACCGCCAGCGTTGCATTTACCTCCCTGGCCGTCTGCCAGATCATCCAGGACGCCTTTTTCTCATTCATTAACTACGTGCAGTACCTCATAGGTTCGCGTGTGTCTCTCAACCGGTTGGACCGTTACTTAGGAGAACCCGAAGTGGAACCCACCGCCACCTGGACCGTTCCGGCGCCACCGACCGACTGGAAGGCAGCCGTCGGTGGTGATGGTGACGATGCAGCGGCCCGCTCTACTTTGGGTTTCGTCAACGCCTCCTTCAGCTGGGCACCGTCAGGCCCGGCTCCCACTGTAGCGCCGATAGCTATGCCTTTGGCATCTGCCAAGGCAGACCGGACCCCAGCGGTGGCGTCGGACGCGTCAACGGCGGGGAACACGGCATCCTCACCCTCCACGGCTTCCTCCGCGTCACTGTCGCCCGCGGCCGCTCCCCAATTCATCGCCCCTACCGAGGGTGACTCGATATCACCCTGTGACATCGCAACGGAAGCACCGACTGCTCCGTTTGCTCTGACCGATTTGAACCTGGCGTTCCCGACCGGTCGGCTCACCCTGGTAGCCGGGCCGACCGGTAGCGGAAAAACTTCCCTGCTCAGTGCCCTACTGGGCGAGATGCCGCGTACAGCCGGCCAGGTCCTGGTGCCCACCACGCACGGGCACCTCAGCGACGTCGCCTATGTCCCGCAGGAGGCCTGGCTACGCAACGCCACCGTGCGCGAGAACATTCTGTTTGGTCACCCGTTCGACGCGGCCCGGTATCAGGAAGTGGTGGACGCCTGCGCACTTACCCCCGACCTGGCCATCCTGAAGGCCGGGGACCGCACGGAGATTGGCGAGAAGGGCGTGACCCTCTCTGGCGGTCAAAAGCAGCGCGTAGCTCTGGCGCGTGCCGTATACAGTCCTTGTCGCCACCTCCTCTTTGACGACTGCCTCTCCGCCGTGGACGCCCACACGGCGCAGTACATAGTTGATCACTGCCTCTGCGGCCCCGTCCTGCGCGGGCGCACATGTATCTTGGTCACTCACCATGTCCGGCTCTGCCTGCCGGCAGCCAGCTACATGGTGGTGCTCGACCGTAGCCTGGGTGTGGTCGGCGCCGGTCCACCCGACGACTTGGTCCACGCCAATACCGTGTCGACTGTTCTCCTGGCGGCAGAGCTTGAGGGTCTGAAGCAGCATGACGGCCAGGCCGGTGGGATAATCGACACCCCAAAAACGAGCGGCGAGCACCCACCAACGGCCGTGGCCGCATCACCCACGGCTGACGACGGTGCCGACAGCGGGACACTGGTCGATGATGAGTACGCCGCCGAAGGGACGGTAAAGTGGTCGGTGTACAAGGCCTATATGGCCGCCGCCGGATCCCGAAACTTCTGGGTGCTGATGACTGGCATACTGGTACTCAGCCAGGTGGTGGTCATCTGCCAAGACTACTGGGTGCGCATTTGGGTGGCCTCGGCCAATGGTCATGCGCAGCTCATCGCGGGCGACGCGGCTGAGCTCACCGGATCACCCGGCCGGCTCCGCACCAGCCTGCTGATCACTGGTGTCCTGGATGACACGGCGGTGGGTGCGTTCAGCCTCCGCGGTGGCGATTCCGACAACGGCGGTGGTCCGGACGACCGTGCGCTTAACGCCGGCTTTTTTCTCGGCGTGTACGTCGGGTTGGGCCTCCTGGCCTCAGTGTTGCAGCTGATCCGGTATTTCTTCACCTACGTCCAGGGCAGCTACAGTGCCTCACGTATTATCCATGACCGCTTGCTGAGCCACATCATGCGGGCCACCCCGCACTTCTTTGACTCTACCCCTGTGGGCCGTATCATCAACCGATTCAGTGGGGACATGCGCACCATCGACGAGACGGCTATGAATGCCGTAAGTATGTTCCTCGGTGATCTGGTGACCTGCTCGGGCGTACTCGTCGTCGTGTCGCTGGTTACCCCACCTTTCGTCCTGGTGGCTCTGTCCGTGGCGGCGCTCAACTTGTACACGGGCCACTTCTTTTTGCGATCCCTGCGCGAGCTCAAGCGCATCGAGTCCATCCGACTGGCCCCTGTCCTGTCCCTGTTTAGCGAGTTGATCAACGGTATCACTACTATCCGCGCCTTCGGGGTGCAGGCCCGCTACGTCGCGGACACTCTGCGCAAGACGGACGACTTCAACCGACCCTTCTACCTTATCTGGGCGACGAACCGCTGGCTCCAGTTACGTACCGACCTGTATGGCTCCCTCGTGTCCTTCGCGGCTGGCCTGCTCATCGTGGCCCGCCTCGAGCACCTGGACGCGGGGTTAGCCGGTTTCTCCCTCAGCACATCTCTAGCTTTTTCTGTCCACGTGTACTGGTTAATCCGCGGGTACGGCGAGATGGAGATGGCCATGAACTCCATGGAACGGATTCAACAGTATTGCGAGGTAGAGCAGGAGGCCCCGGCTGTCATTGCCGACCGCCGCGTCGACCCTACGTGGCCCGCCCACGGCGCCATTGAGATCCAGGATCTGGTGATTGCCTACCGCCCGGACTCCGACCCTGTGATCCGTCAGGTGTCGGCTAGCATCCATCCGGGCGAGAAGATTGGCCTGGTCGGCCGTACCGGCGCCGGCAAGTCCACGTTGGGCCTGGCCTTCTTGCGCTTCATTGAACCCACCGCGGGCACCATTACCATTGATGGGGTGGATATTACCCAGCTCGGCCTGGACGATCTCCGCCACCGTGTCACGGTGATTCCGCAGGATCCCACCCTGTTCAAGGGTACCGTACGGGATAACCTTGACCCGTTTGGCGAGTATGACGACCACCGCCTGTGGGAGGCGCTGCGCAGTACCCACCTAGCCCCGCGTGTCGCGGCCCCCACCGCCCCGGTCACCAGTGTTGGGAGCACCACGGACCTCCTATCCCAAAGCAGTATGACCCTAAAACCCAGCCAGCTGTCGTTAAATTCCACCACTGCTTCCGCCCATCCCGGCCTGCTCTCCGTGGCCAGCGCCGCCCACAAGACGCCCGGAACGGTGGACGAGGAGGCCTCCTCGGTGCACGGTGGAAGTACCACGTCCAATCCCCGCGCCGTTCGGGCCGTGTTTGATAGCCTGGAGGCACCCATTGCCGAAGGCGGTCGGAACCTCAGTCTCGGCCAACGCCAGCTGGTGGCTCTGGCGCGCGCCTTGGTTCGCCAGTCGCGTGTGATTATCATGGACGAGGCCACGGCTTCGGTTGATTTCGAAACCGATCACCACATTCAACAAACCATCCGCGAAGAATTCGCGCCAGCTACCCTCCTCTGTATCGCCCACCGGCTCCGCACCGTTATCGACTACGACCGCATCATGGTGCTCGACCAGGGGCGCCTCGTTGAGTTTGATAGTCCCTTGGCCCTCCTTGAACGCTCCGAGTCGGTGTTTCATAGCATGTGCGTCAAGTCAGGTGACTTTGATGTCCTCTTGGCCCTCGCCCGACATAAGCGCCAGTCGACCGAGACACCTTTGATCACCTTGGCTGCGTGAGCGACGTGTGGTAGCGTGGTTTGCGGAGTCACACAACTTTAACGTTCAAGTTCTGAATGGGATGGGAAGTGACTGGTACGATGCATTGTATCATTGATGATATTTTAGCCACGACAATTCGTCCCGATTCCGAGCTGTCTGTTATGTGTTTGGTTTAAAAACGATTTTATTACACACTTTTCTCTATCAATTTCTACCTGGTTAGTTAGTTAAAGTACGCTCATAAAGTCCAGGTTTTGAAAAATTTTAGGCCTCGGACGTTTATGCTGTAGTTGAAACCAAGGGGTGGCTTAGGCGAGGAATCAAACTGTATAAGTCATTTGAGTATTTGGACCATTACTCACGCCACAGCCTGCATTTTTACATCTTAATCATGTCGATTACTAAAGCCCCATCCCCCCACCCCGCCCAAGTTTGCCATACAAGATGTGCGGGTTCTCATCTATCAGCACTATGGTGAGGTTGACAAGGCAGATTCCATTTTATCTGAGCTGACTGCCACGCTGGGCCTGGCTGCCCCAAGCAGTACCTCCCATCTACAGGTGGATAGCTCGCTTTCATACGGGTCACTACTCTTTTGAAGATGAGCCCCAGACTGGCCGTCCATCGGATGACATTGGCAAGCTTTACGGGGTTATGATTATGGAGCTGTTAGAAGACGACCCTCAACTGCCTGCAGGATTACTAACCCATGCCCGCCGCACTTCTCCTAGTACCAGGTGCAATACCCTGCCCAAAGGCCTGGTATTGCGAAGCCATTTCAACGGCTGGGTCCCTCATGACCTCACTAATTACCAGTGCTACTAGTGGGTACGGATTGTCACCGATTTCTTGTAGAAAGTTGGCAGGATAGTGGGTACCGTACTGGGCTCCACTGCCGCAAGTGGTAGGGCTTAGGTATACCTGTATTGTTCACCTACGGGCTCTAATCGTAGGAGGTACTGCCCTTAAGATGACGATGTCTCAACCCTTGCCCAGCGGGTTTGTGTTGTATCCCAACTTATGCTAACGGTCTATTTTACCAGACGAGAGCTAATCCACCTTGGCATCAACCCTCCCACCGCCAAGGTCCCCATCAACCGCTTCATAGTGGGTAGGCTTGGGCAAAGGCAGGGGTAAGTATGGCCTATCGCTCCTCACGGCTCAGCCACGAAAAGGCACCATCATATCGAGCTACAGCCGTCTAGGCCTCCAAGGCTTGCAGCAGAGGCAAGTTGTTTCCAGCCCCTTGCAACGATCTTGACCCAGCATCCTGCGACTCCGGACTGTTTATAGATCTCAAACGGCAGCTGTGCAGCAAGAAGTTCACCACCCGGACCGTGGGCGTAAGCATTTTCCAAGTGGAGCTTTTTCAAGCTTCAATCAAATAGATTAATATCCTGCTTTGATAGCTTGCTGGAAAGAGCTCACCGAGCGGGACTGAGTGATAGTCATTATTTAAACCTAACATCGCTCAGCCTTGGGGAACCCCAAAACCAATCAGTAATCAGTAATTAGCCTATTCACCTTAGCCCTCTCTTCAACCAACCCTCCCCCAACTTCCATCTCGTCTACTCTCCTGCCGTGGGTTGCTTACCCCATTACGTCATCCGTCAAGGTCAGGGGACACACATGATACATTGATTGGAAGCCCCCTGATCCATACGGCCTTCCTTGGAATGCCCGATTGTAACGGTGGGATGAGTAGGTATGGTTAGCGGCCGAGCTGAGGGCAGCACGCAGGGGTAAGGATGAATACTATGGATGGGTATGCATGGGTAAGGCTAGGCTAAGAATCCTAAACCTGATGGATGGGCACCATTTTAGACTTCACGACCGCGCTTCCCATTGATGGGCACTGACCTTCCTTTTTTCACCTCCGCGTTACTCTATGGAGCTGAATTTAATACTATGTGCCTAACTAGGGAGGGCCGACACGGCCAACAAGGAGAGTGAACTGGGACCGAAATCAGACGGGTGGGAGGGGGCGCATGAGAATCCGTGAAGGCAGATGCACAATAGAAAAACAAGTGACGACTGGAGGGGTGAAAGAGTGGTCCGGATTCGTTCCCGGCCTTTCTACTTGCCCTTCTGCTTAGGGAGAGTTAGACGATTGTCCCTGCGAGCGGGGCGACCTGCAGAGCATTGAAGTTGGGGATCAAGGGTGGCAGCAGGAAAGTCCGCCCCCCAGAGGAATAGCTCCCAAACCCCTCCGTCACACTCAATCCAAGGGAGCAACTCACTGGTATGCCTGTACGTACCTAATCCACTTAAGTTGCACGTCTTATAGTATATATAAAATGCGCACTACTGGGTAGTTGCGAGAAGCATACCAGGTGGGTGATGGATACAGCGCACAGGTAGATGCATTGTCAGTCGGCAACCTATATCCAGGAGCATAGTACATTTAATCTCCGGTCATGTCATAGAGAGCGCTAAATTAGCCGAAAGTGTCGCCGCATCCGAGTGAAAGGCGATAGTTTGGACCTTTCCCTCCAGGCTAGCTGTGTTAAAAGCCAGGGATATCGCTTACCCTGGAACATGACTGCCTCACACCGTTACTCAGTACGACTGGGGTATAAGGACTCTCTAAGCGGATTTCGGTACTCGCAGCTTGATTATCCATCGCCAGCTCCGAATCTGCCACGGCCAACGTATGCCTCACCCTTCGCCAAACTGTCCTTTCCCTACGCTTTGTAACCATGCCGGCTGTCCTTGATCCTAACCCTCCCGCCTCTGCCGACAATGTGGACGGTCCTCCCCCGACCACTGCCGTTCCCCTGGTCAAGCCCGTTCACCCTGAGCCTGGTTATGGCCAGGTTTCGATGGGGACTCCCCTATCAACCAACCTCCACCCCGACAGACTCTGCAAGGTGGCCTGGGATATCCTCCTGTCCCGCTACACCGGTACTGAACAGGTTGCTTTCGGACATGTCGAAGCCCTATCGCCGCCGCTGGACCCTACACTACCGGCCAATAATCTCACCTTATGTGGCCTGCGCCTTGACCCCGGTGTCAAGCTTGCCTCGGCTCTCGGACATCCGACCTCCTCTTCAGATCGTCCTTGGTATCATCAGGAGTGGCCGGTACAGGCTAGCGACCAGGGCCAGCTCAACACCGTCCTAGTTAGCTACGCCAACCTTTCGTCTACTCAGTCTCAGGAGTGCAACCCATCAGGACTCGACCCCAGCCACAAGTCTAGTATCAGCGTCGAACAGGCATCCCTTACTATGTTGGCGACGATGACTCGAGCCGTCCTCGTCATCTCCTGGCAGATGGTCACAGATAGTCTAGAGGTCCGTCTGGCCTTTGACCGCACCCAGGTGGCCGAGGCAGCGGTGCAGGAACTCGGACGCCAGTTCAGTATTGTGGTCCGTACCATGGCCGAGGCGATGGCGCATCCCAAGCAGCTCACACACTTAACCATCGCCGATGTGGCCTGGGTAGATGGGATCGAGCGGCAACGCCTCCTGCAGTTCGCCGGCACCATCAGTCACCCTGACGCAGCCAATACCCCGGTCCACCTCCTAGTCGGTGAATGGGCGAGTAGGACTCCCGACGGTATCGCTCTGGACCACGATGGCCACACGGTCACCTACGCCGAGTTTGACCGGATGACCTCGGCCCTGGCCCAGATGCTTACCCGCGACCATGGCGCCCGGCCCGAGGTTCGTATCGCCCTCCTCCTGCCCAAGTCCATCGAGTTTGTTATAGCCCTGTTTGCTGTACTCAAGTCCGGCGCCGCCTACGTGCCCATTGACCCGGAGTACCCCGAAGAGCGTATCCGCTACATCATCCAAGATAGCGCGGTTACGCTAATCCTGACTACTTCTACAACCCAGGCTCTTCTAGGGGACTTCACGTGTCCCACGCTGCAAGTCGACGACCAGACTCAATCTATTGCAGCCACGAATGGGGCCGGTGCACCGTCTGTTTCCCATCGCCCACAGCCCACTGACTTGGCCTACATTGTGTACACCTCGGGTACCACAGGGCAACCCAAGGGTGTTATGGTCGAGCACGGCAATCTGGCTAATTTTGCTACCGATCTGGCCTATGCAGACGACTATGGACCCGGCAAACGTGACCTACTAGTCCTCTCACTGGGCTTCGACGGTATCTTATGGAGTCTCCTCAGGACTCTTTGCCAAGGTGGGACAGTGGTCATTCCCGGTGCCGACTTACTGGCTGACCTTCAGAGTGTGCACTCGGCTATCGTCACGCCGTCGTTTGCCACCCGCTTGAACCCTGGTCAGTATCCGCAGCTAGCGTTTCTGGTCTTGGCCGGAGAACACGTCACTGCTGACCTCCATGCCAAATGGCGTGGCCACTGCAAGTTGGCCAACGTCTACGGGCCCACCGAAACTACGGTGACGTCCAATACCCTAGTTCTCGCTGCTCCTAACTACATCTCGGTCGGTCCACCCAGTGTTAACTACCTATGCTACATTGTGGACGACAACCTGCGGCTAGTGCCCGTGGGTGCCCCGGGCCAGCTTCTGATCGGTGGTTTGAGCGTTGCCCGTGGTTACTGCAACCTGCCGGACCTCACCGCCCAGAAGTTCATCGCTAATCCGTTCGGTCCCGGTCGCGTGTATTTGACGGGTGACCGAGCCCGTTGGCTGTCCAATGGCCATGTCGACCTGCTGGGTCGCATGGACCACCAGATCAAACTCCGGGGCTTCCGTATCGAACTCGAGGAGGTCGAGGCTGCCGCCACCAGTTTTCCCGCCGTTCAGCTCGCCGTGGCTTCTGTTCAAAGTAATTCTCTGGCCCTGTTTGTGGAACCCCAGTCGGTGGACACCGTGGCCTTACTTGACCACCTCCGCAGCCGTTTGGCTAGGTTTATGGTACCCGATCGTGTCGTCCCCGTAGCCCGCCTCTCGCTGACCGCCAACGGTAAAGTCGACCGCAAGGCCTTACCGACCGCTACCGAGTCCCCCCCGGAGATCGTCCCCGCTCAATCCCAAAGCCTCACTGACTTGGAACTGCGCCTGCGTGAGGCCTGGGCCCAGATCCTCCAGCTCCCTGGTGACCGCATTGGGACAACCGACGACTTCTTTCGCATCGGTGGCGACTCCATCTCGGCCATCCTGCTCGTATCCAAATGCCGGCAGCTCGGGTACAAGGCCACCGTGCCGCTCATCTACGAATGTCGCCAGCTCCGCGCCTTGGCCGCCCGACTGACCCCGCTGGCCACGGCGGCCTCCGAGAAAAATCAGCACCAGGTCCAGGGCTGTGTTGACCTGACCCCGATTCAGCGCTGGTTCCTCGGTTTGTCGTTCCGCAACTCGCACCATTTCAACCAGTCCTTCACCCTGTGCATGGATCCGTCGGTTACCCTCGGACAGATTAGCCACGCTCTAGTCCAACTGGCCAACCACCATGACATCCTGCGTGCTCGGTTTAGCCTAAATGAGATGGGTGCATGGGAACAGTACATCCCAACTACCGAGGCCATCCCCAGCCACATCCCTGTGATCGAGGCCACCGTGAACGAGGTGGACTATGCCGACTTCATTTTGAAGGTCCAGTCCAGCCTGCACCTCACGGACGGCCCTGTCATGGCAGCCTGTTTGATTCACACTGGCGCCGAGTCCGAGCCAGCCCGTCTGTTCTGGACCATCCACCACGCCCTGGTTGACCTGGTCTCCTGGCGTGTCCTGATCGAGGACCTGCAGACCCTGCTCACCGGGGGTCAGCTGCCGCCCAAGACCCTGCCCTTCCAGACCTGGTGCAGCCAGTTAAACGACTACGCCCGGACCCTCACTGCCGATGCTTGGCCCGCGCAGAGCATGACAGTGGATAACCGCCAACTCCTGCCTCCTCCAGAGGCCCTTGACCCAGTGCCCACCGCCGCCCGCCTATCCATATCCCACGAATTCGACCGGGAGTTCACCACTCGGCTCCTGCTGCAGTTGGCGCCACAATGGAGGGTCACCCCGCGCGACATGCTCCTGGCCACCTTTGCCCGGGCCTACTGCCAGGCGTTGGGTACCACCCAGGTCTCCTTTGTCATGGAGGGCCACGGTCGGGAGCCCTGGTCGGACGACATGGATGTGAGTCGCACCGTTGGCTGGTTCACCGTCCTGTACCCCTTAGTCCTGGACGTACCCCTGGGCAGTTCGATCCTAGCCACCCTACATCACACCAAGGAGGCGATGCAGCAGATCCCCGTGCGTGGTTTCCCCTACAGCTTACTCCGCCACATGCCGGGGGCGGACCCAGCTGAGCGGGCCAAGCTCCTGACCAAAACCCCCGAGCGCCTCGACGTCCAGTTCAACTACTTTGGTCGGTTCGGCAATGCGGGTGCAGGTGGCGCAAACAGTGGTGCGGTTAGTATCGAGTGGGATGACCGCTTCGGCCTGCACGACTTTGCCCCCGACGAACACGTCATCTTCGACATCAACCCCATGCCCCTCGTCAACCAGGACCGGCTGCGCCTGATCATGGAGTACAATCCGCGGGTGTATGGGACCCAATGGGCTGAGCAACTGATCAACCTGTGGCGCCAAGACCTCGAGCACCTGGCTGCCACCCCAACGGCTTCCGTCCAGCCGCTTCTCACTCGATTCGATGCGCCGCTACTCCAGCCCACCGCCCAGGAATTCGACGCCCTTCTGACCGACCTGGAGGAACGCGGCATGGCTGCTTCCGACGTAGCGGATATCCTGCCCTGTACCCCCATGCAAGGCGGCCTGCTCGTTGCTACGCTGCAGGACCCCTCGGCCTACCTGGTCCAGGCCGCCATAACCCTGTCCGGTGAAGTAGTCCTCAGCCAGCTCCAGCAAGCTTTGGCGGCCTTAACACAGCGCCACAGCGTCCTGCGCACCGTCTTCATTCCGACCGTCGCACCGCGTGGCAACGGACTTGCCCAGGTCGTTCTACACCGCGCACCGCTGGCCTGGAGTCTAGCCGAGGCACCTCTTCATTGCCTGACCGACTTTTTCAACGCGAACCGTGCCTTGGGCTTCGACATGACTAGGCCCATGGTCCGGGTTGACGTGTTTCCCACCGAGCGTTCCAGCGAGTACCTGCTGGTCCTGGCCATCCACCACGCCCTGGTCGACGGCTGGTCGATCCCGCTGCTGCTGCGCGACCTGGGCCAGCTGTACGCCTCTCCGGACATGCCAGGCCAACTGGCCTCACCTTCATTTAACACAGTGGTCGAACAGGTGGCCAATCAGGACCAGGACGAGGCGCGTGCGTTCTGGGTTGAGTATTTACGGGGTATTCAGCCCACGCCAGCACCCATGCTTAGTGCGGAGCTCACGGGTGAGCATGGCTTTGCCGAGTACCACTGTACCCTTGACGCCGATAAGTCACGCTTACACGACGCCGCCCAGCAATTCGGCGTGACCCTCTCGACCCTCCTCAAGGCTGCCTACGCCCTCGTCTTGGCCCAGTACCTGGACCGGGACGACCTCGTCATTGGCTTTGTGGTATCAGGTCGTAACCTGGACATGGCGGATATTGACACTGTAGTCGGCCCCTGCCTCAACACCGTCCCGTTGCGGTTCCGCCTGACGGACCAACCCATCGGCCATTGGCTCCAGCAGCTCCAGGCCGACGCTACCGGGATGATCCGCTTCGAGCACACCAGTCTTGCCAAGGTCCAGGCCTGGTGCAGTCCAATCCCGGCCTCCCCTCTATTCCATGTGCTCGGTGGCTTCGAGAACTTCCCCCAGGGGTCACACCAGGCCGGGGACATGGACGTAGAACTGGTACGGGTGCACGAGTTTACCGAGTACCCGCTCACCCTGGATTTCGTTGACGGACCGCATGCCGTCGGCGTCAAGTGCTTCTACAGGCGCATGTTTTGCAGTGAGGCCGACATTATTCCACTGGTACAGCAGGTCAGCTCCGTGCTAATCAAGCTCGCAAAAGCGACTGCGGACACCACGATCACCCAGGTTTCCCATTTTCTTCCTGACCCGACCCAGAACTGCCCTGGACGGCTTATCACGGCGGACGGTGTCCAGCTGCCTCTCGCTGTCCTAGACCACTATCTGGCCAAACAAGGACTGCCCGCGCCCTATTCCGTCAGCATCCACGGCGGTCGCATCGTAACTCGCATTTCAGCACCCGAGACTACGTGTGAGTCATTCGGACCTCTGCTGGCCGGTGTGAACCTCCCTGCCGACCTTGTGCCTGCCGCTTTTATCTCGCTAGAGGCTTACCCGCACTTGTCCAGCGCCAGTGAGAGTGACGTTACTCGGCTAGGTGAGGCATACCTCCATGTGTTGGACACAGAGAACCAGGGGTCGTCCTTAGACACAGTGGGTAGGTGGCTCGCCGTGACCTGTACCGACCTGCTCCTGGGCACCGGGGATGGGATGCCTGATGGTGAGGATATCTGGGTATCTGTGCTGGCTAGACCCGTCCTGTTCCTCCAGATGGAGTACCGCATTAGCCAACGTTTCGGGGCCACCCTTGACTTGCGGAACGTCCTGGCCTGCGATGATTTGGCCGGCTTGACACTGGTGATCCAACGTTCCAGCCCTTCGCCATCGCCTATTCGTGCGCCAGAAGGCCAATCAAACGAACCCAAGTCTGAGCTGATCCGCCCGATGAAGGCGACACCCTACCAGGCCCAGGTGTGGCTCGCCTGTCAACTCTCGGAGGACCCTGGCCAGTTCTACCACCAAGCCAAGCTCAGCATTCCCCACCAGCTCGCCCGTTCGGACGTCCAGTGGGTCCTCGACCAGTTCCTAAGCCAAGTGGACTGGCTGCGCAATGTGGTCCGTAAGGAGGAGGGCCGGCTTGTAGCCTATCTGCTTTCTCCGAAGCGTCTATCCTCAGCTACCCAGGCCACCGTCGGTTCCCAGTCCCTGCGTAGGGATGGCCTCGAAGCAGCTGGTAAGGTCCTAGTTAGCACAGATATGTTGGCCGTTCTCTACCAGCCGGAACCACCCAGACTTGTGGTCCGTATCCACCAGATCTTGGCACCTGAGATGTTATTCCAGCTCCTTACCGAGGAGCTGCAGCTGGCCTTCAGAGAGAAACATGACGGTCAGGTGTTCGACGTTAGCCCGTCGCTCGCCATGGGACGCACAGCCACCGTCGGCCGCCTTCCATCGGATAGCTCGGCCCGTGCTTACTGGGCGGAGACAATGGCCGAAGCCTCTGCGGATCTGAAACTACCGCTCGACCGTCTTCGCGCCCGTGTGCCCACGTTTAGCTCAGCCTGCCTTCGGTTCGGCTTGGCCCAGGAGGTTATCCGCGGATTATCCTGTCCCACTGAAGAAAACCCTGTCGCACCGCTTGGGCTGTGGACGGCCCTTGTGGGATCCTATCTCGCAAGGATCTGTGGTACCGATGACGTCCTGGTTGACATGCTACTTAACCGCAGCGTATGCCGTGGAGAACTGTGTGCTGCTTTCCTAGGTCACCTGGCTTGTCCGGTGCGAGTCCCAGGTGCCGCAAGTGCGTCCAGTCTAGATGATCTTAGCGCTGCCCTTTCGCAGCAGCTACAGCGCTCCGTGGGCCACTTGACCCCTGACCACGACCTCTACGCCGGACTTCCCCGCCCGCCGGCCCACCCGCTCTGGCATTCAGTCCGTGTGGGAGTAGCAGTCGACCATATTGAATGGGAAGCAGAAGCTCAGTCCCACCCTGCCCTCTGGCATGATACCATCTTCCGAATCAGTCTCTCCGGTCCCAGCCCCGGCATGACCCTCCAGTACAACCCGGACCTTTTCGACTCGGCCACCGTCGAGCGCCTGGGGGCCAACCTGCTGTACTACTGTCAGGTCGCCCTCACCTGCTCCCCACCTCTGACCACGGTCCCTTTGGTATGTCCGGCGGAGGAGCACCTCCTACTGGAGAAGTTTGGCCGGAGACCCAGCGAGTATGACCCTTCTGATTCCAGCACCAGTGTCATCACCATAATCCGCGACAGAGTCCAGCGCAGTCCTCACACGGTGGCCCTCGAGTCCCAGTTGGAGACTGTGAACTATACTGAAATGGACGCCCGAGTCAACAGTTTGGCTCTGACCCTTCAGCACCACGGCATCGGAGTGCAGGACCGGGTGGCAGTAATCGTAGAGAGCCGTCCAGCCACCGCCATGGCCATGCTGGCCCTCTGGCTACTCCGGGCCATCTATGTACCCGTGGACTGTACACTACCAGAGCAGCGCCAGCGCTACATGGTTAAGACCGCCCAATGCACGGTCGCTCTGAATATGACTGAAACCGGGGTGACCTGGACGGAGGCCCTACCAGGCCTAAAACTCCTAAACTCTGAGCTAGACTCTGGTTCTGCCCTCTCCCCTTACTGCCATCACCCTGAGGACCTGGCATACATTCTATTTACTTCGGGCACCACGGGTCAGCCCAAGGGCGTCACAATCCGCCATGCCAGTCTGACTAACCTGCTCCTGGCTCCAGAGACTACGCTTTGTCCGGAACCTGGGACACGCTACTTGCAGACCATGGCCGTTGGCTTCGACGTGTTCATCCTGGTGGCCCTGTCCCCGCTCTGCACGTCTTCGACGCTGGTATTCAGCGACGGCGACATCCCCGCCGCTCTACATACCGTCGACGGCGTCTTCCTAACCCCTTCCGTCTTGGGCTCCCTAAGCCCTACGATCTACCCTAACCTACGCCGGGTCATGAGCGCGGGCGAGGCACTGCCGACTGAACTGGCAGCCAAGTGGCTCCCATACTGCGAAGTACAGAACCTCTACGGCCCCACCGAGGTCACCGTCATTAGCCATACGCTGACGGCCCAGCTTGAAAAACCCATCACCATTGGCCGGCCCATCGCCGGTAGCGAATGCTACATCGTTAACCAGTGCGACCAGCTCGTGCCCATCGGCAGTGTCGGCGAGATCTGTGTGGGCGGCCTGGGTGTCAGTGCGGGCTATGTCAACCGGCCAGATCTCAACGAGGAGAAGTTTGTTCGCCTGCCCTATTCATCCGGCCCAGTTTACCGCACCGGCGATCTCGGCCGCTGGCTGCCTACCGGCGAGGTGGAGTGTCTGGGCCGCCGTGACGACCAGGTCAAGCTGCGTGGATTCCGTATCGAACTGGCCGAGGTGCGTGGATCCCTCCTCAATCTACCGGGTGTACAAGACACTCATGTCCTCATCCACGAACGCACCCTGGTGGCTTTTGTATGCCCTGGACAATTCGATGAGATATCGGTCAAATCGGCCCTGCAGGAGGTCCTGCCGGGTTACATGGTACCCAGCCATATCATGGGCCTCGACCATATCCCTCTAACGACCAACGGCAAGGCCGACCGGCGGGCCCTAGTTTCTTTGTTCCTAAAGTACCAAGCGTCATGCTCATCAATGGATGCTACGGCGGCTGGCGAGCATGTAATGTCACCCGAGTCGCAGGTGCTTTGGACCGCAGTGATCGAGACGTTAGGTCTAGCTCACACTCCGGTTACCAACAACCCCTCTTTCTTCAGGCTCGGCGGCGATTCGATCTCGGCCATCCAGGTCTCAGCGCGGTGTCGACAGTTAGGCTACCGGCTCCCCGTTCCCATACTCCTCAAGAGTCAGCCTCTGTCCACGGCGGCGACCACAATGGAACCACTTGTCCGGTCTATGCCTTCCGAGTTGGCCCCTATTCCTTACGGAGTTTCGTTCCCTTTGACCCCGATCCAGCGCTGGTTCTTTGCCCAGGGGTTCCGTAGCCTCAGCCACTTCAACCAGTCCTTCTTGCTCGAACTCACTCGCCCCGTCTCCCCTGACATGCTCGGCAGGGCCCTGCTCCGCGTGGCCAATCACCACGCTGTGCTGCGTAGTCAGTTCCGCCGTAACCCTACTGGGCAATGGTCCCAAACGATTCCGCCTCCCTTTCCCACTCTGTCCAGCCAGGTCCACGAGGTTACCTGTGTCGAATCCGAGCTATCCCAATGCTGTTACCGAGTGCAGCAGTCCATTGACATTCACCAGGGCCACAACGTCGCCGCTGCACTGGTTCACCTGGGTGCTCCCGAAGACGACCATCGTTCATCACCAACCCTGCTCTTCCTGACCATACACCACCTGGTCGTGGACCTCGTGTCCTGGTCCATCCTCCTGGAAGACCTGACTTCACTGCTAGACGGCCAGACACCCCTGCCGCCCTCCTTGCCCTTCGCCAACTGGGCCTCGGAGCTCGACCGGTGGCGTCGGGAGCGAAATGTGGCCCACTTGGACCCAGAGCCCGTGGTGGTCTGCCCGTCGTCACTCTCGCTATGTCCACTGGCAGCACTACCGGCCAACACCGCTGGGAATGAGACCAGCCACACTGTTCAGATCCCAACCGATGTTACCGAGGCACTTATCCAGGTTTCCGGGGATTCATTCCGCCTCGACGAGCTCCTCCTGGCCGCCCTCTGTGGGGCGTTGGCCGTGGTGACCCACTCTCCCACCACCACGGTGCATACGGAATCCCACGGCCGCCACCCCTGGCACGAGGGCATGGATCTGAGTCGCACGGTGGGCTGGTTTACCACTATCCTGCCCGTCACGGTGACCAATGCTTCGTCGGCTAGTGTGAGCGATCATCTCCGCCAAATTAAGCACACCCGGCGGAGTCTACGACACCACGGCCTAGAAACCGACTGGCCAAAGGCACCACTCGATCCAAGCTCTCAAGCGACTGCAGCCTACCACCCCATGGAGGTCGTGTTTAACTTCCTGGGCCGCACGACCGACGACCGTGCCCTCACTTGCCATGGGAAGGCGCCCTGGGTCGTCCGCCACGATCTCCTCCCATTAATCCCCATCGGTGGTGATGAGGAGCTGCGACCCCAAGTACTGGAGGTCCTCGGATGGCAAACCAGTACTGGCCTGCAGCTGATCGTCAACTACTGCCCGCAGGTCGTCCCAACGGCTACCGTGGCGGCCCTGGCTGACGAGGTACGCAAGTATTTGGCTGAAATAGCGACCCTCGACCTTGCTGGTCTGTGGGTGCCGTCAGACTTCCCTTTGCTCGAGGCCAATCAGGGTGACGTGGCCAAGATCGTTGCCGATCTCCCCACCCTGGGACTCACCGTTGCCGAGGTGGAGAATTTGTACCCCATGACGCCCATGCAGCAGGGACTCTGGACGGCCACCGCCAAGGACCCCACCGAATACCTTCTCCAGTTCGCCATGACCATCAACGGTGTCAGCGACAGCGACGTCCTCCTCCGCGCCCTCGAGGCAGTCGTTGCCCGCCACTCCATCCTGCGCACCGTCTTTCTCACCTCCTTCAGCAACGCCCGGAGCAATGGCATCCAGGTGGTGTTACGGCGGCCTCGATTCGGCTGGCGAGCGATTGGATGCTGGTCAGAGGTTGGCGTACAGGACGAGGAGGACTACCTACGGAGCGACAAGGCCCTGGGCTTCACCCCGGACCAACCGCTACTCCACTACTGTGTTGCACCGGCCACCCAGGCTAGCACTCGCTTGATCATGACGATTCACCACGCGCTGATCGATGGGTGGTCGTTTGGCATCTTTACACAGGAGCTGCGCCACTTCCTCTCGTCTGGTCCGTCGCCCACTTTATCTCCCGCGGTAGAATTTTCCGACTACGTGGAGCACATCCGCAACCTGGATGATACAGAGGCACGGACCGTGTGGGAGGACTACTTGCGAGGTATCGAGCAACCAACGACGTTGCTTTTGCCGAAGGAACCGACAGCATCGCTCATTAAGACCGAGTACCATATTGTGATCCACAATGACGTGGCTCACCTTCAGGCCCTGGTTCAAGATTGCGGGCTGACCGTGTACACCCTGCTCAAGGCAGCCTGGGCCTACCTCCTTCACCGCTACACTGGCCTATCTGACATCGTGTTCGGTAATACTGTGTCGGGTCGTGCCCTGGACTTGCCCGGTGTTGACGGTGTCGTAGGTTGCCTGATCAACACCGTACCGTGTCGTGTAACGATAGGAGCAGATATGGAACTTAAGGGCTTTCTCCAGGGCATCAATGCGCAAAGCCAACGACTGGCGGCCGTGGAGCACTGCCATCTTGCTGATCTGAACCGCTGGGTGGCGAGCGAGCTTCGAGTCACTGACATGTTCAATACGATACTGGCCTATGAAAACTACCCCAATACTAGCATGGGCAGCGACGATCAGGCAGTCAGGTTTTCAGACCTCAAGGTAGTCGAATCTACGGAGTATGCGCTAGCGGTGATTACCCAAGTTGAGCATGACCAGCTGACAGCCGTTTTTACTTGGAGCACGAGTGACTTTTCCCAGCCCTACATTGAGGCTCTAGGTCGTCACTTACGGTCTACTATATGTCAAATGGCGGATATTCTCCAGCAGTGCAGCGGATCGTCTAGTCTGGCTGACCTGGACCTGCTCACTCCTACCGAGTTCCAGACCTTAACAATTGACATGGCGCGGCCTACTAAGCCTATCGACTTCGACATTTCTATTCCCGCACTGTTTGCTCAGCAGGCTGAACGAACCCCTGACCACCCCGCTGTCGAATACGACGACCCTGTCTCCGGCACCATCAGCTGGACCTACCGGGAGCTCCTGGAGAAGTCCAGGATCATTGCCCGCCACCTCCTCTCCCAGGGTGTTCAGCGAGAAGAACCGGTTGGTTTACTCATTGACCGTCTGCCTAGTACCGTCGCCGCCATGTTGGGCGTACACTTGGCAGGTGCTTCATTTGTGCCCTTAGATGCTAACCTTCCCCTCGACCGCCTGCAGTTCATTGCCCGTGACTGCGGAATCCAACGTATCCTGTACAATATTGGCGACGTGGAAAGGGTGGAAGCCATTCGCCACGCCACAGCCATGGCCACGGACTCCCTCAACGTTATGCTGGGCACCAGTGGTAGTGTACTCTCGAATCCTAAGCTGCCCCTGGTCCGATCCACTGACCTGTCACACATAGTGTACACATCTGGCACTACCGGGCTGCCCAAGGGCGTCCTAACGGAACACCGTGTCCTGGCAAACATTGTCCAGCAGTCACCGAAGGTCGTTGCCATCCGATCGGGAATGCGGGTGATGCAGAACATGGCCCTCACCTTCGACGGCTGCCTGATTGAGATCCTGACCACCGTGTGCAACGGTTCTACGGTCGTGCTGCGCAGCGACCTCCTGGATACGTTGCCCAAGGTTGATGTCCTTATGGCCACGCCCTCCGTCCTGGCCACCCTCGATCCGACCAGGTACCCTAACCTTCGCCATGTGATTGCTGCTGGGGAGGCCCTGCTTCGTCCTCTTGCCGAGCGCTGGTCAAGCCACTGCCCCGTCACCAACATGTATGGCCCCACAGAGTGTTTACTAAGCCACACCGTGCGATTCAACTCTGGCGGCCCTGTCACCATCGGCCGCCCCCTTCCCAACACTGAATGCTACATCCTGGACCACAAGCTACGCCCTGTACCGGTCGGCGTACCTGGAGAGATTTACGTCGGCGGTATCTGCGTCACCCGCGGCTATGTGAACCGCCCCGATCTTAATTCTAAGGCCCTCCTTCCCAATCCGTACACCGGAAGTGGTTACCTGTACCGTACGGGTGATGTGGGCCGCTGGCTCCTGGACGGCACGGTGGAGTATTTTGCCCGCAGTGACGATCAGGTCAAGGTTCGTGGCCATCGTGTAGAGCCTCAGGAGATCGAGGCTGTCCTGGGTCAGTGCTTAGAGGTCAGCTCGGTCGCAGTGGTTTTTTCATCTGGTAAGCTGTATGCGTTTGTTTGTCCCGACTCCGTTGCTCCATCGAGCCTGAGGGCGCACGCGGTGGCCCACCTTCCGCCGTACATGGTACCTAGTGCCTTCTTCCCGCTTACTGAACTGCCGCGGACCGCGAACGGCAAGACCGACAAGCGCCGACTGCTTGGCCTCCTGCCCTCTTTGATCAGCCAAGCGTGCGACCGTGCGGTGACTGCGCCGGAGAACGAGGCGCAGCTCCTAATCGTCGACACCATGGCCCAGGTTCTAAACATGTCAGTATCCCAAGTCGATATTCACGACTCCTTCGTCCAACTGGGTGGCGACTCCATCTCAGCCATCCGGCTCTCCTCCCTGTGCCGTGACCATGGCATCCATGTCAGTATCGCGCAGATATTTCAGTACAGCACCCCTGCAGCGCTTGCTGGTATCATAGACTTTGATAGCTCGCCCTCAACCACGATGGCCTACCAGCCGTTTGAACTCGTTGCTTCCTCTGGGGTGGTTATGGAGGATCTGACGGCTGAGGTTGCGACAAGCTTGAGGGTTGAGACTGAAACCATCGAGGATATCTTGCCCGTGTCCAGCCTGCAGCAGGGGTTTCTCGTCAGCACCCTCAAAGACCCCAGCGCCTACATGGTGCAGATGACTTACGACCTGACGGGCCCGCTTGACGTGGCCAAACTGCACCAGAGCTGGTCACAGGTCGTCCGATCCCACCAGATCCTGCGTACCAAGTTCCTTGTCCCCGCCGACCAGTCGCAGCACGCCTTCCTCCAAGTGGTACTCCGTGACACTGATTTCGAGTGGACCTACCATGACCAGCCCCTGACAAGCCTTGACCAGGCCGAGCACCACCACCTTGCCGCCGACCGGGCGCGCGGCTTCACCCTGACTGGTCCGCTGCTTCGCGTTGCCATCTACCGCGGTTCGGATGATCGTCACCTGTTCTGCACCACGTTCCATCACGCCTTGCTCGACGCTTGGTCGAAGAGTATCGTGATGGCCGAATCCCTGGAGTATTACCACGGTGTGAAGACCCAGCCACGGCCCCAGTACCATGAATTTATCCAACATCTGGCCCGCATTGACCAGGAAGGCATGGTGGCTTTCTGGAGGGATAATCTGGATGGAGTCAAGCTGCACCCCACCATCCAGTTTCCCAAAGAGTCCAACGCCACGCCAACTGAGCACGGTGAGATTCGTCACCCCGTGTCCACCAGCCTCCTCGCCATCAAACAGTTCTGCCGTGGGATGGGGCTGACCGTAAACTCCCTACTTCGCGCCGTCTGGGCCCTAACCTTAGCACGGTACCTTGGCGAGAATGAGGAGGTTACGTTGGGTGTGCTCGTGTCGGGTCGCAACCTGCCCGTCCCTGGCATCGAAGGTATGGTGGGTATGTGCATTAATACTCTACCCCTACGCGTGTGGGTTGACCGCAACCACACCATCACCGATTTCCTCCGTCAAGTCAATGCTGACTCGGGGGCTCTCACCGCGTACGAGCAATGTAGTCTAGTCGATATCAAGCGGTGGGCTAAGCTGGATGCCGATAGTGACCTGTTCAACTCCCTCCTAGTCTACGACCACTACGAGACCACGACCTCCGCCTGTACCGACCAGATTAATTACGTCCCTCGTTCCGGACAGAACTTTACAGAGTATGCGTATACTGCCAATTTCTTCGATCAGGATGATACATTGATGCTGAACCTGAGCTACCAGACCCGATACTGCAACTCGGGTTACGCCCACTATCTAGTCCACTTCATCGACCATTGCCTAGCCGCCATTGTCTCTGGCCGTACTGAACAACTTGGTAGCATCCTGACCCTGCCTGCAGCAGAGCAGGCGCTGATCCGCCAGTGGTCCAACGGCATCACCATCGACTTCCCGCAGAAGGACTGGCTGGCCCACCAGTTCTTCACCCAGCATTTGGCCACCCGCGCTGACGCCATTGCCCTGGAGTCTGCCACCGACCAGTTCACCTACGCCGCGGTGTACCACCGTGCCTGCGCCATTGCCACTGCCCTGCATAGCCAAGGCGCTCGTTGTGGCGACCGAGTGGCACTTTTATTTACGCGCTGCCCCGAGTTCATATTCAGCTACCTTGCCGTACTCCTCCTGGGAGGTGTGTGCGTGCCTATGGACGCCAAGAATGCCCCAGACCGCCTCCTCTACATGGTAGACCTTCTGGACGACCCATGGGTGGTGACCCATTTCACTGCAAGCGATCTAGCTGCCGAACTTGGGCTCACGCAGGAGCGAGTTCTCTATGCGGACCGCATCTTGACCAATCCCACGCAGGAGCCGAAACTACAACTGCGCCTAGAGCATAACCCTGACTCCCTGGCCTACATTGTGTTCACTTCGGGCACCACCGGGCGGCCGAAGGGAGTGCAGGTCAGCCACCGTTCCCTAGTTAACTTCATTCTGGCGACCAGCGAGCGGCTCCACCTTGCTCCAGGCTGCCGCTTCCTCCAAGGGCTGAACGTCACATTTGATCCGCTACTCATGGAGGTGTTTTGTACCTTCCATGCTGGTGGAACCTTGGTACTTCAGGATGGAGAGCTTTTGGAAGACCTTCGCCGGGTGTCTGCATGTATTTTGGTTCCCTCCGTACTGGCTACGTTGGATGCTGATTCCTACCCTGAATTAGTTACCTTGATTGCTGGCGGAGAGGTGCTACCAACTGCCGTGGCTGAGAAGTGGGCGGGTCAGGTCCACCTGTACAACTTCTATGGCCCCAGTGAAGCGACCATCGCCAGTCACAGCAAACTCATTCGTCCGAGGGATATGGTAACCATCGGCACAACCTTGACCAACGTACAGTGCCACATTCTAGACGACCAACTCCATGCCATGCCCATCGGTCGGCCAGGCGAACTTTGCATCGGTGGGGAGGCTGTATCCAGGGGCTACTGGAGACGACCCGAGCTGACAGATCAGGCGTTTGTGGCCAATCCTTTTGGAGCCGGACAATTGTACCGTACTGGTGACATAGGCTGCTGGTTGGCCAACGGTGAGGTGCAAGTACTGGGCCGCAAGGACTTCCAGGTCAAACTACGCGGTTTCCGTATCGAGCTGGGTGAGATCGAGAGTACTTGCCAGGTCTTCCCCAGCGTATCCAATGCCGTGGCCCTGATCAAAGACAAGTGCCTGGTCGTCTACGTCTCACCCACTGATGTCAAGATCGATGCGCTGAAGGAGCACATCGCGGCTAAGCTGCCCCACTACATGGTCCCGGAGGTGGTTGTGTCGATGGAGGCTCTACCCCTGACCTCCATTGGTAAAGCCGACCGTCGGGCACTCCAGGCCCTGCCTCTACCCCAAGAGCCAGACCTGGACGGCTCCGACGACCTACCGGTTTCCAAGACCTTCGCCACCCTTCGGCACGCCCTCATTGAGACTCTCAATGTTGACCCTGCTCGGGTGGTCCCCTCGGCCTCCTTTCTGCGCCTGGGTGGTGACTCCATCTCGGCCATCCAGTTCTCCTCACGGTGTAAGAAGTACGGCTTGAAGCTCACGGTGGCCGA
>JANBPT010000025.1:0-109669 GCA_027575765.1 Tieghemiomyces parasiticus
GGTGTTGGTATCGCCTTCAACCGTATGATGGCTGACCAGAACCGGCCCGTGCGGCCACAGCTTCCCGAAGACACCCCAGCCGCCAAGACGACTTAGACTTTGTTTTCGATTCGGTGCCACTTCCCTTCCCCCAACGTATTAGCAGCCTTCTTTAGTCAACGAAGGCTCCTCGGCTATCCAGCTTAGGCCATTGCGATGACCGACTTTCCCTCACTTTCTTTATTGCTGTTCATTTTATACTTTGTTGACACCCTACATCTGTGCAAAATACAATTTTCTCACCCGAAAACATAACTGATAATTATCTTTGAGGGGATTCTTCACCGCCACCATCATGGTTTAGTTTTATCGAAAGAACCAAGGCTGTAGACTGGTTTTCGGACGAGCGCCGTTCGCCTGATGACGATAGGCCAACAATTAACAAGTGCCAGCTTGATAAGGCGGAGGATCAATGTGGCGCCCTGCAATCATGAAAACTAAAGGTACTCATAATTATCCGTGTTAACATCGCGTCCGCCTGGGTCGACACATCCCGCCTCACATTGATTTCTATCTGCCCATTTACCGCCTTTTTGATTTCACTCCCGTCCATTGATCCGTCCACTGGAATCTTTATCCTGCTGCACTCTCAATCCCGTCAAAGGCCATCTCCCGCTTAAGATTCCTCTCGCGCCACGATGAAGCTTGTACAGTAAGTTGTGCCAACCTTCAGAAGTGATTTTGGGTCTGCCTGACGAAGTTAGATCACCCAGAGTTTACCCTGGAGTGCACGTCCCGCTACGATGTCTATATCGAGCGCGGCTAATCGGAGCAGGGCCAGGGACGACACAAAGCCCCTTAGGTTACAATGACCAGTACCTTTTCTAACCCACATTTCTGTCCTCTTCCTATCCCTTCCTTACCCTCCTCCATCCGGTTACACCCACCAGCTTCCTCATGAAGTTGAGTAACGAGACGGTGACGATCGAGCTGAAGAATGGCACAGTTGTCCACGGCAGTATCACGGGTGTGGATGTCAGCATGAATACCCACCTCAAAACGGTCAAGATGACCGTCAAGGGCCGCGACCCGGTCAATGTCGACACGCTCAGCCTCCGGGGGAGCATCATTCGGTACTTTATCCTCCCCGACAGTCTCCCGCTCGACACGTACCTCATCGAGGCCCCGCGCAAGTCCAAGCCCAAGGCCGGTAAGTTAGCCTCGACAGTTATCTTGTCGACCGTGCAGCGGCACTTGTTTGGAAGGAGGGGGGAGGGTAGCCGAGAAGGTGTGCTTTGATGCCCCTTCTGCCGTTTGATCTCGATACTAATCAGCACATCTTTTTTTATATATTTTTATCCCCGATCCCTCATATCGTCATCTCGTGATAGCTACGGCTGACCGGGGCCGTGGACGCGGACGCGGACGTGGCCGTGGCGCAGGCCGGGGCCGCGGGCGGTTCTAGAGGGTACTCGCCAGCAAAGAGCGAGGTCCGAAGTCCATCAACTACTGTCTCTTCACCATTAGGGCACGTCAATCGGATGGGCACTACCAAGTATTTCATCAATGTACATGGGTACTTCTCAACTTGACTCAATCGTAGGGACTGGCACAACGTGCTTTTTTTTGGTGGATTGCTGGGCTATAAACCACATCATTGTTCCTAGTTACAATTCGATCAGTCTCTGCTGGTAAGGATATGCATATATTTTTAATATTCGAGAACGTGGGATGATAAAGCAAGGATGATTTTGAAAGCACACGGTTAGGAAAAGGGGAGTCGGGGGGAAGGGTATAAGCCGGAACAAGGTAGATTACAGTCACGGAGGAACCCTCCCAACGGTAGCTTAGGGGTGCGTCTAGACGGAGATGGTCTGGAAGATATTGAGGCCGGTCTGGGCGGTGGACATGAGTACCCCGGGTAGCTGCGGGTGCCAGTGGACCTCCTTGATGTGCTGCTGGCCCTGATGGATGAAGAGGAGCTGCGGGGGCACCTCGACCTGGGTGGCGGCGTTCATTTCCTGCATCTCCTCGGCGTCGTGTTCGACGGACAGATCCCACAGGGTGATCTGGTCGTCGGCGCCGCTGACGGCGAGCACTGACTCCTCCTTGGGGTGCCACTCGATGGACGTGATGGGAGCGTGGTGCCACTTGAAGGTGGCCACGGGGGTGTGTTTTTCCGACCGGGCAGAGAATGACCGGAGGTCCCAGATACTAAACACGCCGTCATCGGACCCCGAGGCCAGGAGGTAGGCCGTGTTGTGGTTCCAGCTGATGACGTTCACATCGGTGTCGTGGGCCTGGACCGTGAGCGCGGACTTCTTCTTTTGGCGGCAGTCCCAAATGCGCACAGTCTGGTCGGCGGAGGCGCTGGCGAACACGGTCTTCTCGGTGGGCGACCACTGCAGGTCTTCGATTGAGGAGGTATGACCCCGGAACGCCGTACGGTCCGGACGGAAGGCGCCGCTCTGCGTGTCGCGGTTGGTAAGGTAAATGTGGGCATCCACGTCGCCCGTCAGGAGCTGGCCCTCGGTCGGCGACCAGTCCAGGGCGAACCCTTCGCTACGGCCGTGGCTGGCGATCGTGTAGATGGGCTTTTGGGCGCTGGGCGGGGCCACGGCACCGGGTACCGATAGCGCCTTCACGTGCGAGTGGATGTCCCAGACGTGGACCTTACCCGTGTCGGCCCACGTGGCCGCCACCAGTTTATCCTTGTAGTTGTTGGCGCGGATCCGGTTGACACCGCCCTCGTGTTTACAGGTACGGACCTCAAGAATGGGGTCCTGATCGATGCCACCGCCGCCTTGTTCGTCGTCATCGTCGTCGTCACTCTCCGAGTCCGAATCATCACCGGTCCGATTGGCCTTCTTATCCACGACTTGCGTCTTGTGGAGGTCGGACATCTTCATGATGGTCACTTCGTTACGGTAGATCATATCGGCCTGACTGCCCGTGACGGCGTAAGCGGTAAGCGGAAAGGCGGTGGTGAGCTGGTCCTGCGGGGTCGGGAGGAAATCGAAACTGAGGCACGGCCACTTGGTCTCGAGCGTGTGGAGCATTACGTAGGCCGATTGGTCCACCTCGAGCTGCTCGTCCTTCTCCAGCGCCTGGCCTGGTAGATACACCCGCGGGGCGCCCGGCACCTTGCGTTGGCCGTCGCCGTCGGCATCCATAGGCGTATCGGTGGACTGGTCGGCCTGGGCCTTAAATTCGTCCAGCGTCATCATGTCTTCGTCCCGTTCGTTATCGGAGGCACAGTCCACCACCTCGCCCTCGTCCTCGTCGAGCTGCTCGTCGCCGTAGGCGTCCTCAAAGGGGCCCATATCGACGTCCATACCTTCGTCCACCGTGGCTTTGGTGGCGTCGCGGGGTTGAGGCTTGGTCGCATCGGCGGTGGACAGCGCGGCAGCCTTTTGCGGGGAGAGAACCGCGTTTTCTGGGGCCTCGGTGGGGCTACGCTTTACCATGGTGAATCGCGGTAGACAGTGGTGGGATTTGTACAGGGGAGTCAACCGGGCCGCTTAAGAAGGACAGATAAATAAAGCAATGGGCTATAGTGTACAGCAGGTGAAGGTGCAGATAGCGGTGTAATGCGGATTTGTGCTGAGTAGGGTGGGGGGAGGGGTGGTCGTCAATGCCTCGAGATAGGTCTCGCCTACAAGTCACTGGTCTTGTTCGCACTGCGTGCATTTTTTTTTCTCTGGTCGTCTAGTCTCGAGCCACCAAAGGGAGTTGAGCGGCTAGTGACCCGCACCCCTCTGTTACTGGGCCCGTACAGCCTGGATCTTATACCTGCCCTACACTTGTGCTCGGCCACCATTGCCTACCAATAAAAAGAAAAAAAATATACGGAGAGACGAGGAGGGAGGAGATTCCGGGCTAGGATATAAGAAATCACGTGATATAAACATCGCCAATGAACCTGCCCACTGGTCAATCGTAAATTCGCTCAGGTCCCAAACACATGTAGCAAGCTCTAGTTGTATAATAGGCATTGACAAGGTTTTGGGTGGACGCAACCAGTTGGGTAGAGCTGATTCTGGCCGCTAGGTCAAGAGAGTGCTTGACAAATGACTACCAATTCGTCAGGGGGGAAGGCAGTGAACGGTCGGCATTTTAAAAGGAATATAGCACTATTAGACGCACCTTCGATTTAGTGGAGTAAGGCGGGAACCTTAGCTACACACAATTCCTAACCAGATCGACGAAGATAATGAAGACTAGGGAGAGGCTGACCTGGCAGCCGACGTGGCGTCACCACATAACTTTTAAAATCCGCAAGCCAATTGTGTCGCCCTGAGGCGCCCCCTACCAGTTCGCCCCCTGCCGTGCATCAAATAGCCTATACCCGGAGAGGAGATGATAATTTAGAGTTGGGGCTTACATATGCACGGTACGGCCGATAAGGTCCGGAGAGCAGCTGTAGGTGCCGCACTGCTTAGAAACACAGCCGCTGTTTTGACAGGTCTCACCTCGCTCGGACTTACCCAGGCCGGCGTCCAGCCCCAGCCCCCCTGCTCGGCCTCCTTTCCCTATCGTGTTTTTGTGCTCCACCTCTACTTGGTCGTGCCATTGCTTCATCCGCTTGAGCCGCTCCCTCCCTCTCCTACCTCTCAACGCGATTCCACTCGGTCACCGCCTCGGCATTAACCGCATTGCCACCCTTGCACTCGTAACCCTTCAACTTAGCCATCTGCCCATTCCAGACCCCAGCCAGCGGAACCAAGCAGATATAATGACCATCACGAACAGCCCCAAGTATACCGATTTCCGTGGGGACCATCATGCCGCCAGCGGCCACTGGAACGACCCGCCTAAGGCAATCTTCAAGGCCCAAAAGAAGGACGACGCCTTGCCGACCTCGTCGCCATCACCACCTCCCAAGGCGGGCAAGGGCAAGCTGGGCCTCAAGGGCGACCGCGAAGGTGCGGCCGTGCTGTCGGAATCGATCCCCGCCCCGGCGGAGGTTAAGGCTATGGTCCAGCGTGTGCTGACCCTGCTCACCGAACGAGACCTCAAGGGAATGGATAAACGCAAGTTGGACGATGCTACCAAAAAGATGGATATACTCTTTGCCCGGCTGGACAAGGGTGAGGTGCCGAACCCCGTCATGGAGGAACTGGATTCCATCCTTAAAGGTAAGTCGACGGCTGGAACCGTAACAACCATCACGCCTAGGTGGCAAGTCGTCGTTTCCCCCATTGTGCTTGACGACATGTACCGGGGGAACCTTTCTAGGCCACCTTTGGCTGTGTGGGGGAAGGGTTTCCTATTCGCAGCCGCGCTATAGATTTTAACTCTCACTACCAATATCTTCTCTCCGACTCTTCCGCCTGCCCCCCCCTCCTCCGCTGTCCAGACCTGGAAGCGGGTAACGGCACCGAGGCCAGCCAACGTTTTCTCCCTCTCATGCAGCACTATGTTGAGTCGGAGGGCAAGTGGCTTTTGGGCCTGAAGCGATTAATTGAGCTGCGATCTTAGAGTCTCCCTCATCGCCCCCGCCCCAAGTCCTGCTACACAGATCCAATTTGCCTTCGTCCCGTTAACTGTTTTGTACCGCCTTTCCGGGTTTGACACCCGCATGTTTATTACCCGTCGAGAATTTTTACTTGGGCTCACCCTAAGCACAATAAAATCTCCCTGCCACTTCTCCATCAAACTTGAACTTTTAACCTCGAGTTAGAATTTCGTGGCCGGTAGCATTCACGAGGATTGTGTGCTCAAACTGGGCCGAACGACCACCATCGCGGGTCGCCACGGTCCACCGATCCGGCCACATGATACCAATCATATCCCCCTGACACAACACGGGCTCAATCGTAAATACCATACCGGGCTCCATAGTGCCGGGCTCGTCGTTAACGTGGTGGAGAATGGACGGTGCCATATGGAACCCGGCGCCGATACCATGGCCAGCGAGCTGCTGGCTCACCGATAGACCTCGAGCGCGAGCGATTTTGCTGGACGTACAGAGTTGGTAGACAAGGGCAAACGGTTCCGTTAGTATGAAGGTCGGGAAGCTTGGTGACGTTCCATACGCTCTGTCGACGGGCTGACGTCGGGGTAGAGAGGAGAGAAGGCCCATCCAGTGGGCCGGTTTTCGCAGTGTAGTGGCCGGTCGTCCTCCCCCCTTGGCAGCTCAGGCGCTTACCTAATTACGTCCCCGATGCGATTGAATGGCACGCCGGGCCGGCAGATGGCGACGGCCGCGTCCAGGGCCTCACGAGTGGTGTCAACAAGTTCCCGGCCTATGGCGTCCACTCCACCAACCATAAACGTGCGAGAAGTGTCCCCGTGGAAGCCATCCTTGTAAGCCTGTTGCCGAGAGTGGTATGGGGGGGTGGTTGGATATCAGTGTAGTGATCGGTCGAGTTGAGTCAAGAATGGCTTCTTCCTTAATGCTGGCAGTGTGCCCGGCTGCGGGTACGGGAGTCACCTACCGTGATGTCAATATTGATCAGGTCGCCGTCCTGCAGCGGCCGATCGTCGGGGATACCGTGGGCCATGACGTTGTTGACGCTGGTGCAGCACGCGGCGGGGAAGCCCTGGTAGTTGAGGGGTGAAGGATACGCCTCGTTTTGGACTAAGTACTGGTAGACAAGGTGGTCCAGCTCTTGTGTGGTGGTACCCGCCTTTACGAACGGCTCGATAAAAGCCAGGGTCTGGGCGGCCAGTTTACAGGCTCGCCGCAACCGCTGCAGTTCGTCCGGTGTCCGAATAATTGAGGGTTGGTCGGCGGACTCATTGGTAGCCGTGGTGGGGTGGTCCGACGGTTGGGCGTAGGTTGGTCGCGGAATCCACGTTGGCACATTGTGAAACGGCTCGAGCCTCGACGCGAATAGACTGGTGGGGACCAGACGATTATACGTACCGAACTGCGGCTGCGTGAGGCCGGCGGCCCGGGGGCGGGTACGGAGACCACATCGCGTGACTAGCGCTACAGAGGGTAGCCGAAGTGCCGGTGCACGTACAAGATCGCAGACAGAGGGGCGGCAGAGCATAGCAAATGTGGATGCTAAAAGGCAAAACGAACTTGCAGGTTAGAGGTGGATGGGTAGGTACCAAGCGGACATAGAGGCGGTGGAGAGAAGGTTGAAACGGAGGGGGGAGTGAAAGGGGACCACCATTTGGCCCCACCACATCGTACGGAATCGATCCCAAAATTTAAAGGATCCACTGGTTTTAGCGTGGTACTCGTTCGAGTATTGGGAGACCAGCGCCACGAGGAGTCATGGTTTTCCATACCGTAAAACTTGCCCATGATATCCGAAGGTTCGATCTAAAGTAGATACTTGGTAAGTACCTTTTGAATCAAAGAGGCTGCACTACATATCGCCCATAATAAGACTGTATAAACCATTTTCTAAATATTTATTCAACATATCTGCCATAGGCGCGGAAAATTAAGGGAATTTGGTTTTACCATGTTTCGAAGCAGGTCCATAAGCCTCTGGACTGATACTTGCCGAGAGTGTTGGGTAGGTATGACAGGCACAGAATGGCGTCTTACCAGCCAATTGGTGAATTTACTTAGATGGGCCTGCGAGGCATACTCGTCCAACTAACTGATGTTGCCCGGCAAGTAGTCTACAGAGCTGATCCTAGAGCCCTGCCTTGTAAAAGTGCGACTTTGATATAAATGGATATTGTTGCATAGACGGGCAGCTGAGGTCTAAATGTGAAGCGTACAAGTTTACCCAGTCTGTTTAACGTCTGAAAAGGGTCCATAGTAAACTAGCGTGCCCAAAAGGATGAGTCCAGAGGCGAGGATTCAGTATCTGCAACGCAAAGTATAGGTGTCACAAAAATGTTACGGATCCTACCAGCCAGATGATGTTTATTAAATCTAATCACCGTCACTCTGTACCACTTGGTACCCTGGTTCTTGCCAACTATCAAAGCAGGCTCTAGAGTCACTGGCCCAATTGAACTCCTCCAGGCGCTTGGTGGCAAAATGTACCTACCGGTGGCACTGGTCATTGGTGAGGTTGTGGAAGACAAAACATTTAGAATAGCCCCTGCCTTGCAGCACTCCCGGTAGTAACTATAAAGTCTTGCTTATCACGTCTGGTTAACTTGGGTGAGCCGGGGAAAGGTGGCTTTATACAAGTAGCTATGGCGGATAGTCAAAAAAGGAGAGTAGTGAGGTCAGAGATGGTCCAACCCTGGAGTGGTTTATACCAATTGGCTCGGCGTCATTGACTCTCCAAGGTTTTATTAGAACCACTGCAGAGACCGCCAGCTTAAAGGTGTCAAATGGCTTGGCTTCACCGGTATTGATACTGAAACACACCGTAAATGTCAAACAAACGGGGCTTGAAAAATAGGCTTCATATCCCGGAACAACACCCACTAGGTTAACCAGGAGCGTAAGGACTAGAACGGTTCAAGTCACGATAATTGGCAGGAGTAAAAGATACAGACCACTCCCTTGTGAGCCCTACCACGCATCAAGGCCAAGACCACTGTCACCGATGTGTGGAGGCAAGGTGGGAGGGTTGCCCCATGTATGGCCATCTGTGTGGCAGCGATAAAAACCGTCGGCTGCTTAAGTGTGATGACCTGTAGGCCGTCATTCAATGATTGCCCTGGTCTACAAATAGTCCTGGTGTGGCCAGGTCAAGGTTCAAGCTCCGGCAAAGGAAACAGTTCCGTGGTAATAATCGGGCATACCTCAGCGTAGCTAATTGTCTGTGCCACCGCAGCCAGAGATTAAAAGTCGAGCAGATGCTGTATCGAGGAAAACGGAGCCGCCCAGGTTGGTCAGGAGGCTTGCTTGGGCAGCCGGCCCCAGCTGCTAGGACCACTGCTGGTACAAACTTGGCAGTGCCCAGTTGCCCCGTCGAATGCTTTGTAGCTCCCCCCTTGGCCTTTCCATTTTACCGCACAGGCCCATTTAGACATGGATAACCAGCCCGCGGCCGAGGCCCGGCACCTGGCCCACCACCTCCGCCGCCAAGTCCTCCAGATGGTGCCCCCCACTTCTTGCAATTTGGTGAGGGCGGAGCTGCTGCAGATTAGTCCCTGGATGTCCTGACCACGCCCCAGTTCCAGACCTGAGTGTACCACCATATCATCCTAGACCCGACTGTCCGGCGTTACCCACCGGCCCTGGCCTACCTCCACGGGTTCCTCAAGGCCTACCTGGCCCGAGTGGAGCGTGTGGGTAACGTGGGCGTAGACGAGGACCTCCTCACATATTACCTGGATCTCCTGGCCACAGTAAACCAACGGGCGGGGTGCCGCAGGAGATGTGCTACAAGACGTACTGCCTGGGCGATTCCGCCATGAGGTCACCTGTATCCCAGGATATACCCAAGGCGCATGCACCACGCTCCATTACGCTAAAGGAGGGCCAGCTGCTCATCACACAGGGCACGGCCGGACTACGCACCTGGGAGGCTGCACTGAGGCTGGCCGAGTACGTTCTGTATTGCACCCCCAACGCTGCCACTGACCCTACCAATCCTCACCCCCTAATTGAACACGGCGTACTTGAGCTTGGCAGCGGTACAGGCCTGGTTGGCCTGACCTGTGCCACGTTAGCGACGACGGCCACCGCCAGAGATGTAGTCCTGAGTGACTACCACCCGGATGTCCTCCGCCTACTCGAGGCCAATGTCACAATCCATCGGACCTGCCATCCGGCCAGTGTACCTGTGCGCGTGGTGACGCTGGACTGGGAACAGTTCGACCAAGGCGACGCATCAGCGTATTCGGGCTACACCGTATTTGGTGCCGACCTGGTGTATGATCCCTCAAATGTGCCGGCCCTGGTCCGGGTCGTGGCCACCCTAACCCGTGCTAAATATACAGTATACCTGGCCTCCACGGTCCGCAATGAGATGACCTTTGGACTGTTCCTGGCCACCCTGAGTAAGTTTAGTACCAATTTGCAGCCCTAGGCTGATGGCTGCCGTACCTGGCCACAATGTGCCGACTGGGTTCACCGACTTTGCAACTCAGACTGACCTTGTGACACAATATGTGCCAACGTTCTTTTCTTACCCATCCAGGTCAAGTACGGTTGTTTAAAATAGATCAACTGGAGAACTGAAGTTAAGAGTCCTGTACAGACACCTCCGCCCCACTGGAATTTGACAATGATAGTTTGCCCTGGAAATAGCCACATAGTCAAGGTGAGAAGGATGGGAATCCTAAGAGGCTCGGCTTTAGAATAAAAAATCCCTACAAACCAAGTGACCCGGTGCCGTAGTGGTACAAGGGTAATGCTCTTGAACCAGTCAACAACACAAATACTGACATGTGGAGTGTGGATTTGGCCGCTGGCCTCTGGCGGTGTGGGCTGGGTGCCTCTGCCGGCTAAAATCTTTTGGGTGGGCTGGTGAGTGGTGGTCAGAGGGACACAATGGCCGTCATTGGGAGTCGGCAAGCTGCTAGAGCAGGGTAGGGCTGAATCAGCAATAATGAGTGAAGGAAACCCCTAGTAGAGCTGCCAGTCAGGCCAGAATAAGGGCCAGGAGAGGCTGACAGCTCAAGATGTGATCCCTCTGGTGCGACTGTTCATGAGGAGGAGCAATGTAGTATTGCAGCAGCTGGGTTGGCTGTGGTGGTTCTTTGTGGGGGGGGCTGGCCCGGAGGAAAAGTGGAGCCACCACGGTCCACTAGTGCTTGTGGTGGGTCATTCCAATGCCAGGCACTGCACCCAGCAGCTCCGAACCAACCCCAGGGCACAATTGACCATCCCGCCTTCCCCCTTCTACAAATGATACTCACCGCACCTCCCCTAGTTATGCCCTGGCATGTCTCTAATGTACTTGTATTGCTATCACGCCTTCCACCACTACTTACGGTGACTATCCTGCCTTCCCCCGCCTTACAGCCACCTGTTCCATGCAACCGCAGGTGGACCATTAACATCCCCGCTAATATTATGCCATGCAGCTGGTGCCCAGGAGGCCCGGTCATAGCAACCCAAGGACTCTCAACCCAGTTGGTTTCCCCTCCCCTTTCCTCCATTGGCCACATATCCTCCTGTACCATCTGAGCTTCAAAATGACCTACCACACACATATGCGCCTTGCTTGCTTCCCTGTCACTGCTATAACCTTGCCACCCTCCGGTGCCATAGCCATGCCATCCTCACTTTTGCATACTTAGTAAGCTCTATTGCCTCTTGGCCCCAATTGCCCCCAATCAATTACAGACACGACAATGACCTATCCTTGCTTCTACTCCTCCTGGGCCGCACAGCCCATTGCATTACCAACTTTCTGCCCCGGTGACGAGTGCATGGCGTGGCCAATTTTATGAAGGACCTCTGCCAAGCCCAGTCCCCACCTGCAGTACACCTTTGTCACCCGGGGGGGGGTACAATCTACTCCTCAAATAATGGGTCGATTATTGGGCACTTGTCACCAAATACAGGTCACTAGATCCAGTCCAGTTCCTGCCCAAACTTAATAAAATACCACGGTCACCTTGAAGCTGGCGCACCTATAGCCTTAGCCCATCAGCTGAAGGGGCCGTTATACTCATTGAGGCAAGTGAGCTGACTTGACTGCTAAGATCCATGGCCAGAATTTAGCGCTGTGGTTACTTGCATATCATTATGGCAAATGATTACTAGCCCAAACTGTTTGGCATCCTACCCTCAGGCGGCAATGGGACATCATTGAAACGACTGGATATAGGTTGTTCAATTAGCGATGCACCGGCAAGAAGCGTGGCTGCTCTTGAGAAATGATCGGCACCTGACCACAGACTTATGCATGCCCCAGGCCACTGATTACTGAGGTGCATGGGAGGGAATGCACATGCGTAGATAAGCTCTGCACCCATCAACGCCCAGCCACTGGAAATAAATGGGGAGGAGAATTGATCCGTTGAGATAGACGTAGTGGATGCATTTTTTCCTGCTTGGGAGCTCTAGGTCCTGTGCCGTCCACCTCAATGCACAGTGTGCTAGTTGCAGACAGTATTTACAATTACGACTACGACGGCCTGCCGCTGCTAACCACTGGAAAGGGGAAAAAGAGCAAGAATAGGCTGACTAGGAGCACGAAAACGCTTTGCAAATTGAACCAGAGATGGTGTATGTATGTCATGCACCGCTCATGCTACAACATCCAGGCACCGTCCCTGCCACCACTGGTAAACCTCAGACAAAGCCAAAATGCTATGGCGCCCAGTCTTCCAAGGCCGGGAGGATCGCACCAATAACCATGGAAACGGGATGAGGAGTGGCATCATTTGCATAGCAGCCGTACAGTATCATCCATCATCCTCACATGAGCAGCACGCGGAAAGGCTCAATAATAGCTTAATGGTGACAAGGTGGAAGCAAGCTGCTTATCTCTGCAAGAAAGAGTGCACAGCCTCTTCACCATTGGGTCCCAGAGCTTAGGCAAAGTGGGCGGTGCCAGAAAAAGAGAGAGAGAGAGGGTGCATGGGCACGCTGGGTCATTGTGAGTTCAGCCTTCCTTGCACCTGTGCACGTTCAAGCGCATTGGGGCCACCTGTGCTAGGTGGTTTCCCCCCTGCAAGGCAATGCCGCCCGCCTCTTTCATGAGCCCCATTGTGATCTTGTGGAGTCAGTTCAACTGTACACAGCCAGGCACATACCCACCTGGGCCTTGCAGTGCACCCAATGCCACCCCAGTGTTCATGTTACTCCTCCTCCAGCCTTTGATGCCATTTCATGTGGCCCAGTTTCTCCAAGCTGGCACATCAAAAAGGTGCAAAATATAAACCCTCTGCTCTCCATGCCTTGGGAAAAACTATTAAACTACCATTGCCTTGTACCAGTGCAGATGAACTGCCTGCCCCTCCTCCTCATCCTCCCATTTAGAACCTCTATGTTATTAGCCAGCCAATCTTGCCATTCACTAGAGAACACGGTTTGGGCAGTGCCTATTCCCTTGTTAATGCCTTTTATTTATCCCTAAGACATGTTTGCTCCTCTTGGCTTCTCAACTTATGGTGCCTTCCACTGCTGGATTGGTCCTTTCTAGATCCCCTGCCGTAATTGTGTATCCTGCAGTTGTAGTTCGTAATAATTTACATGCTTCCCAGCTGTGTTTGCTGGCCCCTCACTACCTTAACATACTCAGTTGGTAAAGCCATATTGGACACTGACTTATTCACCGCCCACTCCATAACTATCAAGTAAGGCCCAGCTGTACAGGCAGTTTCTGTGCTGTGCAATGCCCAGCAGATTGCCAAGGTGTATTATCAATGTCATGTTTGGCTTGGCTAAGATAACTATCCTACGGCGTCAGCCCACACCTATAACTTCAATTGAGCATCAACCTTTCTATTACCTATGCCACCCATTTATCCTGCATGGATCCTCCCACATAGCCCGTGACTGTTATACCTACAGAATGGCCAATAAGGAGAACTGCCAACTAGTTTTGGCCTCTGCTGTACATTTGGTAAGTCTTAAGGACCTATGGTGGGGCATTTGCGGTCTTGTGCAAGGCCACATGGACCACATTGGGAGTAGGGACCTTTGGTCTATGCATTTACTCAGGCCTAGGGCCTAAATGCTAGCAGTATGCTGCCTTTGACTGTACGCACCCAAGGTTAGGCATACAGCACTTCTGCTGTAACCCACACCATATGCACTTAATGTACTATTTAAGAAGATTTTCCAATCTAATGCTCTCTACTCTGCCTCTACTTCCAAGTATCTATTTCTCTGCGCTTCGAATTAACAACCAACAATCATGGTCCCACCCGCTTCCCGCCGTAATTTCTCTACACAGAGCACCCAAGGCCTGTCCCCAAGAAGACCAACATCACACAATGATCACCCAACTTGCACCCATGATGTTCCGCCCACCTATGGCCATGATGGGCATCCGGCAACTCCCAGTGATGCTTTGCCTACCGAGGAGCACTGTTACGCGTCAATGGCAACATTGATTACACTGGCTTGGCCCAATGGGTCAACTATAGTGTCGATCCTGAGCGTAATAGTTAGGCTGCATTATGGCTCAGCGCCTGTGGCACATGACCTTATTCCTGAGTTTGTGGCAATAGGGTTGCTCGGTGTGTTTGCATCAGCAAGGATGTACAATGCACCCAACTGCCTTTCCTTTATCATGGCGCAGGCTGCACCAAATCCTCCTGCACCATCGGTCGCAGTTCATGCGCTTTGTTCAATGCTGACCCCCAGCCAGGCACGTCAGCTCCTGGTCCTCCTGACTGGACCCACTCTTCTGCCTCCGGCACCTCCCACAGTGGATGTGCAGCCGGGACACAACAGCCGGCCTTAATAAAACAGCATATACAGCCCATTCAGGTGCTCAATATATATAAAGGATTTTATCAAAGAATTACAAGTGTCACAATAAAACGTTACGGATCCTACCAGCCAGATGATGTTTATTAAATCTAATCACCGTCACTCTGTACCACTTGGTACCCTGGTTCTTGCCAACTATCAAAGCAGGCTCTAGAGTCACTGGCCCCATTGAACTCCTCCAGGCGCTTGGTGGCAAAATGTACCTACCGGTGGCACTGGTCATTGGTGAGGTTGTGGAAGACAAAACATTTAGAATAGCCCCTGCCTTGCAGCACTCCCGGTAGTAACTATAAAGTCTTGCTTATCACGTCTGGTTAACTTGGGTGAGTCGGGGAAAGGTGGCTTTATACAAGTAGCTATGGCGGATAGCCAAAAAAGGAGAGTAGTGAGGTCAGAGATGGTCCAACCCTGGAGTGGTTTATACCAATTGGCTCGGCGTCATTGACTCTCCAAGGTTTTATTAGAACCACTGCAGAGACCGTCAGCTTAAGGGTGTCTAATGGTTTGACTTCACCGGTAGTGCTAAAATGGGTCTGGGCAAGTGCCTTACAATACTGACACCCCTCAATATATCTATGGGGGCGGTCAAAGTTAAGTGTTATTTGATTCACTATCTGTTAGCTTTTCAGGGCCACCATCTGTCTGTACTTCATTATTATATACCTTATGACATTACATTGTTCCATTTCATAGTGAAATCCAGAACTGTCCATCAGCAGTGCTATTACAATAACGATTGTCAGTGAGGCTCATAAACAGAAACAATGTACTAAAAAAAGATTTAGGGGGGAGTGAATGTGCGAGAGGCATGCGTGGCAGAAACGAATATGAAATGGGGAAGGCAGATCCGCAATAGCCCTACGTCGACGGTTGTGACGAAAAGGGGTAGCAAGGTTCCGTGGTGCGTAGAGTACTGATACAAAGCGTTACGGCTCACTTGCGCTTACGGCCAGCCTTGCTCTGGGCGAGGTGTAAACGGAGGGAGAGAACGCGAGTGGGATGGGCGAGAGTAGAAATATAAGTGATATATGTATATATAAGCAGGACGAAGGAGGATAATCCGCGGTTGCCGGCGGAGGGATAATAATTAGCCTGGACTACACGGGCGTGGAGGCCGCCCGCGAGATCAGCTTAGCTGCGATGAGGTAAAGAAAAATGACAAGTATCACGTAGAGCTTATAATAGGGCTCGAAGCTAAACCAGCGCGACCGGCGCGGGGAGGGAACCACAGCAGCCTCAGGTTCTTCAGTCCCCGTCGCTGGCGCGACTTTGGTCACCAGGGGACGGTTACGCAGTTGGGCGTGCGGGGTGAAGAACTGTACCTTCGCACCAATGTTCTGCGGAGCCGGGAGGTTGGGCACGGAGGTGGTGGAAGCGGGAACCTGCGGTTTGGGGACGTTGTCCGGGAGCGGTGCCGCCTGAGGTGTGCAAAGTTCCGGGAAGATTTCTAGGGAGAGGGACAGGTAGTGAAGGCCGATAGAAGGGAAAGGTCGTAATTGGTCAGACCGGAGCGCTGCGGCAGAGTTGCGCACTCCGTCCCTTCGCGGGCGAGGGTCGTCCGGCTTGGGCTCGAGACCGCACCTTACCTTTGAATTTGGAGTTGTCAAGGTTGAAGTTGTGCGACTTGCCGGCCAGGATGCGGCGGTCCCGGTCGGTCATTCGGATTCCGCCTGTGGTGGTCTCGTCCTCCACCATGAACGAGAGGAGACCATTTAGGATGGTGGCCACCGACCAAGTAGGGTTCCACAGGTTGGGGTGGAAATTACTCATGGTCGTGCAGATGTTGGTGTTGGTCTGGAACCGACCGCTGGGCGTAATCATTTGGATAGCCGGCGGCTTGAATGGGTACTCCCCGGGGAACTTGAGGACGCCGTGGTACTCGCCGCCTAGGTAGAGCGCGGGTACCAAAGTGAGGAGATTGGAAGGAGGTGTAGTAGGAGGAAACATAGGAAGAGCATCCGGTTAGGCAACTGCAGTGCTGCAAGAGGCGCGACACTGGCGTTGAGGATGACCCTCGCATGCGGCTGCGCCAATGTCGGATTTCCAGGGATAAAGTGAAGATTAGAACCACCTACCTTCATATGGCGTTTCCTGCGGGCCACGTAGAACGTAGTGCCTGTCGTTCAGTGGGGCGGTTAGGGGGGATTTGAAGAGGTGGAAGGGATTAGGTGGGGCGTATATGTGGACTAGGCCTAGGCAGAGTGAGCACATGCTTGCTTCAGGGTACCAGACGAAGGACAGCCTATGCGCCAGACCACTGCCGGTGGAAGCGCCGGAGGAGGGCGCAGCGAGTGCGGGGGGGCTTTAGCTTACCATTCCAAGATATTGTTCTCCAGTGGCTTGGCACAGATGTAGGGTGGCGGGCTCTGGGCAATGGCCTTGTACTCCTTGTTGAGACGGCGGATGGCGCTCTTGGAAGCCATAGGGTATACTCAAGCGGGGCTGTGTATATATTTGCGAGGTAGGGCAAAGGATAAAGGCGAGAGGAGGAGGAAAACGGGGCAAGCGAGTAGTAACAATGGGACGCGAATTGGACAGAGGGCGAGATAAAGTACGGAATGTGGAAGGGCGTGGGGCGAACTGGGGAGGTCAAGTGAGAATGAGACGAACGGTTTTGGGCACTAATGCGGCCCTAAATGAAATTGAGCCTCTTGGGACCAGTGGTGCGAGGGGTGAAAAAGACAGCAGGGGTGGGTCAATGTAATAATGAGTGCGACAGCGCGGCGAATAGTGGGCGGTTGAGTTTCTTCAAGTGGGCGACAGGTGAAAAACGGGTACGAGGACGAGTGGCTGGCGCCTGTGATTGATATAATTGCCACCATAAGGGCAATAAGATCGATAGGTCGGGAAACGGGCCACCGCGCGGCAGAATGTGGTTGGCAGGCGGACCAAGGTCCAATTGAAGAGGACGGGTGGGATGCCTACCATCTGGAGCGTCCCGTCCCAGCTCGGGGGCTGCGGACAGCACGGAGTTGCCACACAAAAGCCGTGATAGACAACAGGTGGGACAAGCAGACTGCCGAGCAGGGCAAGGCAAGCCATGCTTTGGCCACCGCCACGGCGATAGTCAGGTGCTAATCGCTTGGATTTATTGTAGGAGGCGAAGAGGAGACCTTGGCACTTGGACTCCGGCGTTTCAGGGGCGCGAGACGGCGGCAGTGGTGGCTGGCCGTGCGTGGAGGCGGACAGGAGCCGGCAGCTGGCCTGCAAGACGGTCAGTGCGCTTTCCCTGCCGCTGCTGCCTTCCTCCGCCCGGCTGTTCCGCAGGTTTTGCCCAGTCTCCAACTGGCCACGGGAGTGCGCCATAGATGGCGTTGTCACTCGGGAGAACTAGGGTCGACGGAAATTGTGACCTACAATTACCCGGTGCAACCCCATCGCGATAACCGTTCAGTATGTTGACTAATAGGCCGGACAACTTAGCGGTGGGGTGCAATTGCGCCGCTCGCTGCAATTTACCAACCCGAGTCTTGTGCTTCCAATAAACACTACTGGGGAGGAAACGGGGGAGGGACGTACCCCACTCAACACCCTCCCCCGGAGTGCCTCGTAGGCCTATACCTTAAGGCCGTAAACATCATTGTTCAACTGTCAATCGTCCGTACGTTAACAATCTGTGTTTTCCGTGCCGGGGCCACTTTTATTTGAACTGTTGGCAGTGAGTTGTGGAAGGTTCCGGCCTCCCCGTCCGCTTTCCACCTACTGGTGATCGGCTGTCAGACGCTCTGCAATATGGCTAAACACAGGGAACAACTGGGACTCGCGGAACCGCTGGGCCAGAGGGAAGGTGGTCGCTGACGGGGACGCATTACCAGCCGTGCTACCCGTCGCTGCGTCTGCTTGGCTGGACGTCGTCTCGAATAGTAGCGTAAGGGCCGGGTCGATGGGCACGCGGCCCAGGAAGGGTACACCAAACTCCTCAGCCATGGCCTCACCGCCGCCCGAGGAAAACACGTTAGTGCATTCGCTGCAGTGCGGGCAGACGAACCCACTCATGTTCTCAACTACACCGAGAATGGGTAGGCGGACCTTGCGGCAGAAATTGAGTTCCTTGCGGACGTCGGCCAGGGCTACGTTCTGCGGCGTGGTGACCACCACCGCGCCATCCGGATTGACCGATTTCAAAAACTCAACGACCGAGATGTGCTCGTCGGAGGTGCCTAGAGTGTCCAGGAATTAACGTGGACGTGTCCACAGTGACAGTTAAGGAGTGGACGGATTAATAGGTTGTCTAGTTTCCAGAGATATCGCAGCTACAGGCCATCTAGTGGCGAGCCCAACGGGCGGTCACTTACCGGGTGGCGTGTCAATGATGAGATAGTCCAGGTCGCCCCAGATCACGTCAGTCAGGAACTGTTTGATCATAGCGCTCTTCTTGGGGCCTCGCCAGACCACCGAGTCGTCAGGATTGGCAAGTAGGAATCCGATGGACATACAGCATAGCCGCTGGTTGGTAGCGTCCAGGTACACGGGGGCCCACCCGGCCGAAGCCTGGCGGACCCGTTCGTGGGCAACGCCCAGCATACGGGGAATGCTGGGACCGCATAGGTCAATGTCCAGGATACCCACCCGGTGGCCCGCGCCATAGAGGGCCAGGGCCAGCTGTGTGCTCACCGAAGACTTGCCCACCCCGCCCTTGCCTGACAGGACGAGAATAATGTGCTTAACGCTGCGAAGCCGTTCGCTTAAGGCGTCGGTTTGGTCGGCCATGCTGGTGAAGAGGGTGTGAGGGTAATTCGAGTGCAAAGTAGACACTAAAGAGCTAACGGAATGGGAGAAAGGAAGGGGGACGTAGTCGGTGATGCTAGACACGCAATGGTTACGTCGGACTGCACTGCTAAACCGGGGAGGCGCGGATAGGTGATTAGGGGTCGATTATCCGGTGGCTGACAAATGCGTGACTGCAGGCATCACGGCGGCCGAGTGGCTGCCCTGGGCATAGGTGGGTTGACCCTCAGCCTGCCCCAAAGCCGTGTGGCAGAGACAAGGTCAGGTTTCCCAGCCAAGGCGTGAACAGGGGCCATCGCATACACACGTCGCACGGCTACGCCCATCAAAATTGTCGCTGGAAAGCACTGTGGTGGCCCATTGAAGCGTATCCGTTGTTCACTATTGCCATCAATGCGCCGATATCTGGCATATAGTCGATTTCTCTCTCCCTCGCCTTCAATGTGGGCCTCCTTACGTTTGGGAATTGGCTGGCCTGTCATTTCCCATACTATCCCACCCTCCCGTGCCAAAACAGGTGGGGTTCTAGAAGCTAAAGTCTAACGCTATTTGCCACCTCGACTTCGGCATGGCGCATTCCGGACCTGCACTACTACCGTTGCTCCTCCAATCTCCGCAGGTTGTTCTGGAATCCCAAATTGCCCTGTCACTGCTTAAAAGCCACCGCCACATTAGTCCTTGTTATCAGCCCGCCTCTTCAACTCCTAAACCTTGTTACGTGCCATTCACTTCTGCCCTCCTCCTCATACCAGTAGTCAACGCGTCGCGTCACCTCGTGAGCCACAAAGCCCACTCCCCCAGAGACCCGTACCGTCTGCATTGCTCGACCCCATTAGAGAAATCGCTTATATAAAGCGGGCCCTTCCGCTGGCCTATGATTTTACAAACTGTGCGTCCGACAGTAGATAAGGACCTAACTTCAACAACCACGGGGTGCTCTAGGCCCGGCATTCGACTTCCCGGCTTCTCCGGTTTCCCACTCTTCTTTTTTTTCTTTACCTTCCAACTGTAGTGCCACTTCAAGCTCTACGACGCCGCAGTATTTAGACAGTCCGCTTGGACCAAATTATCACTTCGCCAGAATTCTAACGCCTTTCCGTTCCGCCGTCTGCCACTACCCGCTACAAAGGTGGACTCCGCAACCTTCAGTTATAACGGAGAACTTACCCCCCTCCTGTTTCGAGATCGCCAAGGGAACCTCTTGAGTTTTCCTATTCTGCCTGTATCCCAGCACCCGCCGTAGTTATCAGTATCACCTCGCTAAGCAACATCCCCCACCCACCAACCCCGTGCCCTCCACGCAAACAGAGGAGTCTGATTCGTCATGGTCCGGCCGTCCGACCAACCCAACTCGTCCTCGAGCCTATCCGACCTATCGGAGCATGACTCGCTATCCAGCTCTGATGGGATGTCGCCCTCACACCGCAGCGACGTCCCATACCGCCGAGCCTCGCGTATGACCGGCCGGCGAACGGCCCTTACCACCCCGCTTGCGGTCGAATCGGACTCTGAGGACTACGGGGACGACTTGATCACTGCTTCGCCCTTGCCCTCGCGGCTCCAGCGACCGTTGCGTAACGGTGTAGGCTTATCGCTACCTCCTCGGTTCGGCGGTCCCAACCCTTTCTACATGACCACGCGCAAGCGCACCAGCGACGCGATCCGGCCGGCCGAGGAAGGCGCCACCGCCCGTGGTAATGAGGATCGACCAGCAACCGTAACCGGGAGGCCCCCTCTTAAGCAGCGCCGGGTTATCGCCTCGTCGCCTGTGGCTTCAGATACAGCACTGCGGTCACCACCACCTGCCTCAATCCTTAGCCGACGTGCGAATTCCCCAACTGGCCAAACGTTGCGTAGCCATCATCACCCAAGCCAAAGGCGACGGGCCGGCGAAAGCGACGAGAAGGAGTTACCACCGACGGCACCGATAACGTCGCCAACGAGATACCCATTGCGGTCACACCGGGCGCAGAATAGGGGGACTCCCCCCGCATCTGCCATGGTGGACCGCAGTGATGATCACCGCTCCGATATAGACATGGCAGCGCACGTACCCAGTAATCAGACCGACCCTGACGACCCCAGTGCGGGCGACATCAATGACGACGACGACAACTTCGCAGAACGGTCTGCCAGATCGGAGGACGCTGATGATCGTAGGAGTGGCCAGGACTGGCATTCTGAAGATGAGGTCGCTAGTTCCGGACATGTTGCGACCCCTGCCACTACTCTGGATGGGTCCGAGCTGGGCGGCCCCGATGATGGGGATGGCCGTCCGCGGCTTCGTCCGCGCCGTAAGGCTGTCACGTACGATGAACGCAATGTGCTCCGACTATCTACCACTGCGGACACCTCACGGTCAAATCGGTCCTCTGTGACAGCCACCACCCCCGGTCGGCGGGATCAACGGCGCCGTAAATTGGTCAAGCGGGGTAGCCGAAACACCGCCCCGGCCTCTGCCAAGTCCGCAGACGGGTATCAACTGCGCCGCCGAGCCCGGCCTGTTAATTATGCACTTGTGGCTGACCCGCCAGCCACCGAATTTGATACCGCTGTAACGGACCACCAGCGTGATCCCGCCGTGTACCCTGGCAGGTACTCGCATGGGAGCCGATCACCACAGGGGGCCAACGGCCATGTCGCGTATGGCCTGCGTAGCCGAGGCCGTCGGGCTGACGACGACGATGACGACTACGGCAACAGTGATAGCCGCCTATCGACGTACCACGCGATCCCGCCCCGGGACAGTAGTCGTTCCACCGCACCCTTCCCGAACCTGCCCCCCGAGACGCAAAATACCGGGCCTAGCGGTACGTACGCTAACCTCCTACGTCGGCTGGGCGCGCCGCGACCGCGTCGGCCTAGCGCCTCGATCCATGACTCTCGTCCGCGCGCTGACTCTGATCCGGACCCTTCGTCATCGCTACCTGTCCCGGCCAACCTACACAGTCTGGGTCGGATGCGCCCTCCTGACGCGTTAGTTGGGACCCCAGGCCGACCCCTTGCCACTATCCCGCCCACCCCGCGCCGCGCGGCCGGCGGAGGCCCAAATGCCGATGCGGCTGCCGACGCCGATCCACTTCAGGGCGCGCCTACCGCCACCTTCGCTGACGTGGGCGGCCTTGACCACTACGTGCGTTCACTTAAGGAGATGGTGATGCTGCCCCTCCTGTACCCGGAACTATACGCCCAGTTTGGCATCAGCCCGCCTCGCGGCGTGCTCTTCCATGGACCGCCAGGGACAGGTAAGACGCTCATGGCTCGAGCCCTGGCCCACAGCTGCTCCACCGACACCCAGAGTGTGGCCTTCTTCATGCGGAAGGGTGCCGATTGTCTCAGTAAGTGGGTGGGCGAGACGGAACGGCAACTGCGTGTGCTCTTCGAACAGGCCCGCGCCTGGCAGCCCAGTATCATCTTCTTTGACGAGATTGACGGCATCGCCCCCGTGCGATCCAGTAAGGCCGATCAGACGCACGCCTCAATCGTGTCCACCCTGCTGGCCCTCATGGACGGCCTAGATGGCCGCGGCCAGGTCGTGGTGATTGGTGCGACCAACCGTATCGACGCCGTGGACCCAGCCCTTCGGCGGCCCGGCCGGTTCGACCGCGAATTTTACTTCCCCCTGCCCAACGCCGCCGCCCGGCGTGCCATCCTGGGGCTGGCCACCGTTCCGTGGGTTCCCCCGGTACCGGCCACCGACCTCGACGCCCTCGTGCAGCGGACCAAAGGCTACTGTGGCGCTGATCTGAAAGCCCTGTGCACCGAGGCCGCTCTCCATGCCATTCGACACCGGTACCCGCAGATCTACGGAAGCACCGACAAGCTCGTCGTCGACCCAACGATGGTGACGGTGGGACCCGCCGACTTTGCCCACGCCCTCCGCCATATCGTGCCAGCAGCCCACCGTGTGGCTGGCGTCGCCGCGGCCGAACTTCCTCCCGTCCTCCGCCCCCTGCTCCAGCCCGTTCTGGAACGCGCCCTGCGAGCGCTTCACCCGCAGGTGGGCCATGTGTCCACCCGCGGAGGGGTTACTGCCCGACCCGCCCTGGGGTGGCCTGCCCCGACGACCAGTGGTCCCTCCGCCGCGGCCGGTCTGCCTCGCCTACCCTCGGCAGTTTTGGCCATCCTAGGCGACAGTGGTGACCCGACAGTCGCGTCACCCAGCCTGGAGGGTACCCCGGTTTTCCGGCCGCGTCTACTTCTCACTGGCCGGCCGGGGCTAGGCCAGGACCGCACAGCGGCGGCTATCCTCAGCAGTCTAGAGGACTGGCACGTGGTATCTCTAGACCTGAGTAAGCTCGTGGGAGACGATGCCCAGCATCCCGAAGTGGCCTGCGCCCGCGCCGTGGTCGAGGCCCGTCGCCACACACCCAGCGTGCTATACCTCCCCGACGCGGTGTTTTGGTGGGACACCGTAAGTGATACAGCCAGCCGGACCTTGGTCCACGCCCTCCTTACCCTAATCGGACCGCATGAGCCCGTGCTGGTGCTCGGGTACGCTCAATGCACGTGGGATGCCGTACCCGATGACCTGCGCCGGCTATTCATCACAACCTCTGGGGTGGATCCGGTCGCTTCGGTCCTGCCCCTCGAGCCGCCCGCGGCCAACCAGCGCGCGGCGTTCTTTGCGTCCCTCCTAACGGATCTCCGGCGGCCTGTCCCGCCCCACCCGGCTCTCGCGTCCATCGATACCAATGGTGACGGTCCGCCGCCGTCGCCACTTCTTGAGTTTGCCCCTTTGCCCAAGGCTCCGCCCCCGGAGCCTCGCAAACTGACCGCACACGAGCGGCAGGCCCTCCAGGACCATGATGACTACGTATTCCGTCAGCTTCGCCTCCTACTGCGCTCATTGCTTGAGGGCTGCATCAAAGACCGCAAATTCAAGGGTCTACAGCGTCTGACGGACGAGGACCATCCGGCAGCCGCCCTCCACCTCCGCTGCCCGCGACCGCTGGACTTAGGCCGACTTACCGACCATATTAATGCCCATTATTACCTGACTCCAACCGACTTTCTCGGCGACGTGGACACTTTGGTGGCCAACGTGCTGCACGTTCACGGGCCGACCTCCGCCACAGCCAAGCGAGCTGGAATGGTCGACCGGTCACTTGTTGACCGAGCCTACGCTTTTCAGGACCACATGCACGCCCTAATGGACACGTCCCTGAATCCGGAACTGGCCCAGGAATGCGAGCGGAGTGCGGCACGCCGGCTGGAGATGGTCAAGGAGCAACTCCGAGAGCAGGGACGGAGGGGGGAGAACAAAGTCGGGAGGCCTAAGGGGCCCAACAAAGTAAATGGCCTCGCCGCTCTCCATGGTGCTGAGACCACGGCGACGGCTGCCGCGCCCCTTGACGATGACACGCCTGCCGGGCGGTTGCGGTCCGGCCGCACCCGCCTCCCACTGGCCAGCACTCCAACCTCGCCTCCAGCTCAGCGCAGTTCGGGCTTTCGCCGGCGTTTACAGTTCTCACCGTCCATACCGACAGAGCCCGAGGAGAGCCCCCCACGCTCGGCGTCAAGCACACCGCCACCGAATGGATTAGGCCCAATTTCTGAAGGCGTGGAAAGGCTGCCGTCGCCCACTTCCTCCCGCAGTGGCCAACGATCCGTTGTTGACCCGCTTATGTCCAGGTCATCACCAAGCACGGCCACTCACAATGGGTCTGGGCCAAGCACCAACAGCCCATCTGAAACTGTCCCGATGGAGAATGTCACGGCGACTCCGGCCTCACCTCTCGCTGCTACTGCCACCGTTGATGAAGTGGCAATGGATCGGCTGGCTCATCTACTCATGAGCACAACGGATAACTTCACGGTTGACGAGCTCGACCATCTGCGCGTGACCCTGCTGCAACGTATGGCTTCGTTTGCCATGGTTCAAGACCGACGGCCTCTTATTCAGGTAAGTTTTAGGTTGACTCGTTAGGACACGGGGTATTGGGTATACCTAAAAATCGGAATCCCAAGGACTCGACCGGCTCTCCGCCGCTGCTTGTCCTTTATTTTGCTTACCCACTCTATGCCTAATTGACATCCACGCCAACACACTTTCTAACCCTTTCCACATAACGCAGCAATTGCTCCAGTACGTGCAAGGGCTGAAACGCTAACCGGCGGCGTGACGCCTCCACCGTCTGCCCTCGCGGTGGGACCACCCTCTTACTGCCGACCGGAAAGGGGTGAACCTTCTGCCCTTGCCAGTATGTCTGGTACTTCAAACAATGTTCAAAGCGCGGCAAGCAACCATCTAGACCCATACATGATGTGGGGCTTCTTAGACTGTATAATAAACAACTCAAGCTGCAAAATGAGCTAAAGCCGTCTAACCCAACTAGCCAAACAAAGCGCCGCTATGCCTCGGTCATACCACCAGCGGTGGCGTGAACAATTCACCGACGTGCTCGATGGCGCTGCGCGGGTCATGCTTGTAAGTAACAAAGTGGCCCTGCAACTGGGCCGTACTCACCGGAGGCCGGCCTTCGAGAGCGGAGACGAACTGGTCGGCCAGGGCCGTCTTGCCCTCGTAGAAACGCAGAAACATGAGCCGCATTTGGTATGGCGTAGCATCCCCGAGGTACACTTTCATATCCACGCGGCCGGGCCGGATCAAGGCCTGGTCGAGCCGATCGATGTGGTTGGTCGTCATGAGGATGATACGTTCCTCGGACGAGGCAACGCCGTCTAGGGCGTTCAGGAGACCGCTAAACGTAACGTTGGATTGGAAGCTGGCAGGAGTGGGGTACGCAAGATGGGTTGTCGAGCACAGTCATAGAAAACGAATAAGGGATGGAACCAGGTTAGACCTTTTCTTGGCAAGCATGCCGGTGCGTTCCCGCCTTACGGCCAGCGAAAGGTGGGTTAATACGCAGAGGGTGAGCTCAAGGCTCTACAATCCAGCTATAAACTTATGCCTTACCCTTCTTGGTCGGTTTGCTTGCGCTTGGTGAAGGCAGCATCCACGTCCTCAAGGAGGATCAGACTGCGGATGGGGGCCACGCTTAGGAGGTGGTTGAGCCGATCGTCGGTGAGCCCTCGTTCGCTCAGGTTGAGGATACAGATGTTGTACTGCAGGTGACCGGCGAGAGCCTGGATGAAAGAGGTTTTACCACTCCCGGGCGGACCATACAAGAGGTAGCCGCGGCGGTAAGGGATCCCACGCTGGTTGTACCACGCCTCGTTGGCGATGAAATCTTCCACGTCGCTGACGATGCTCTCGGCCAACCCACGGTCTAGAACGACCGAAGCCATGAGTCGGCGCTTACGCGGAAGGCCGAAGGGTCGCCATTCGGACCCCCAACTGGTGAGCATGACGGTTTTACCATCCTCCTTGGCTAGCGCGGCCTCGCGGGCATCCTCAAGCAGGGTCTGGAAAATGCGGCGGTCGCGGCTCAACGTGGTCAGAGTCACCGTCTCGAAGGGATTGCCTGTGGTTAGGTCCATGAGGCGACCGTCGCGCTGCCGTTCGACGCGGAGCCACACCCCGCGGTACTTAAAGTAGTGCCTCCCCGGACCAGGCACCAGGTTGAACGTACTGGATACGCTGCCGTTGTCATGCCGTCGGTAGCTGGTCTCCACTGCCAGCTGCTGAGAGTTCTTTCGGGTCACTTGTGCGTGGCTGATCCAGTTGAGAAACCACGGGTAGCTCTTGTCCCGGCTCGGAATCTCCAGCGTCACCAGGAGATTGCGTTGCGCAAGGTCCAGGCCACGTTGCAGGCCCTGACGGAGGACGGCGAGACCGGCCCCCACTCCGATCAGTCCGAATCCGGCTGAGAAGTACGGATTACCCGTGACAGCGTCCAGGAGACCCGACGAGGTGGTCGCGGGGACATTAGTAGCGACATTGGCCGATGGTTCGAATGGAGGAATCGCGGACATCGTAAGGATAATTGGCAAGTGGAATGTGGATAAGGTCTATGCAGTGTGGTCATTAAGGAGTAGGATTGCACTTGCACATAGCCTAAGGAGTGGGGAAGACGAACGCATTGCAGGGAGGGGGGTCTAATTGTGGTCAACTTGGGCAACGATTGAACATTTTGTATGCAGAAGTGCGACTCAACGGTTGGGACGTGCACTTGGCAGGGCTACATGGATGGCTTCAATTGGCTCAGAAGTGTCCCAAAGGCGGTACGTCACATTACTTTGTAGTCGAGGTAGGTCCGATAGAAATTATTTTTATCAACTATCATTTTTCTTCTATTATTGCGTTATGGTTAAGGTTGAGCTCCAAGAAGGTTTTTATTACCCGAACCCGGAGGGGATCGATTCCCCGTCCCGGCCTAGGTGAGTGATACACTACTCTACATCTATCAAAGATAATTGTGGCACCAGAGCCTACGTACCAACTCAGAATTTCAACCTTCTACGAAACCAAGAGTTAGTTAACCATGGACAATAGTGCACACCGCGAGGGGAAAATTCACCTTAATTCTCGTTGAGCAGATTGACGTTGGCCTCAATGAGGTTGTTAAAGAGTTCATCGAAGCGGCGGCTGTTGGAGTTGTCGTTCAGGGCGTTGACATCAACCTTGACAAGGTCATTGAAGAGCTCGGTGAAACGGCGGTTGTTGGAGTTGTCGTTCAGGGCATCGACGTTGACCTCAATGAGGTTGTTAAAGAGCTCATCGAAGCGGCGGTTGTTGGAGTTGTCGTTCAGAGCGTCGACGTTGACCTCTACGCCGTTGTTGAACAGGCGGTCGAAGCGCCGGTTGTTGGAGTTGTCGATCAGCGCATCGACATTGACCTCTACACCGTTGTTAAACAGGCGATCGAAGCGGCGGTTGTTGGAGTTGTCGTTCAGGGCATTGACGTTGACCTCCACGCCATTGTGGAACAGCTGGTCGATCGGGGCGGCCTGGATGGCGGCTAGGAGGAAGGCAGAGACGATGGTGATAGAGATCTTCATGGTGATATTAAGATTGCGCGGTCGGCAGGTGAGTAATTGCTGGGGACAGATCGTAACGGTGGGGGAGAGGCGTGACAACGAGAACAAAAAACTTTCTGAAAATTCGAAGGAGAAGGTGGGAGAGGCTAAGTGGCGAATGGCTAGCACAGGACGGTGCAAAGGTGCAATGGGTTACAATGCGACGCAAGAGTGTGCGAATGGCGAATGGAGCTGAGGTATCGTCCTGTCGAGGAGTACTTACCGGCTTATATAGCTCTCCCAGGAGGCCTGATCGGGTCCAGCCTAACCTTGAGCAGACCTGTACCTACTGATTGCTGACCACTCTGTCTCTTTTTCTTTTCCGAACACCGACGGCCTCCCTGCTTAACCTGGAAGGAAGGAAGGGAGGCCTGCTCTGTGACCCCAAACCATACAGCCCAGCTTTCCGCAAGTAGCGAGTAGCCGTCGCTTGGCCCTAGTCGAAATCGCCATACTCATATGGTGGCTCCCCTCCCTCTAATCACCCCTAGTTACCCGGTGCGTACGATTAGTCAGGCAAGGGGTATATAGCGATTAGCCTAGGAGTGCTGCTATAAAGTGGAACCTCCAAAAATCACCCCCTTTCTACCTCCTTTTCTCTGCAATAGGCAATACTCAACCTCGACCCCCGGTCGGCTTAGGGCATGCTGCAAACCGTAGACTGAGAAGCTTGATGACCAGGAGAAGGGAGAGTAATAACGCTGAAAGGGGGTTGTAGGATAAAGGGGGAAAACATGGCATTTAAGGGGAATTGCCTGCAACCCATACTCGATGGCAAGGACAGTCAGTCAAGTGGTATCACGCACAAATGCTAGACCCACGTAGTACATTTGAATCGGTGAAGGCTCGGGTACCATCCGGTGCTTGTTTCGGCGTGGTCTCTCACATTACCTTTTACCAAACTATACCTTCCTATATTTCACATCAAATTTGTACGCTCTATAGGGCCTAGTGATGGTCAGGTAATGGTGTCTTACAACACAGCCCAATACCCGTAGTGCGTGGTGTCGGCTGACTGGGGTTTCCTCCCATTCACGGTTGCGGGCGGGCGGACGTGGTAGCCACCGCCAGACTGTCCACGCATGCACCAGTTTTTACTGGTTTGCAATTTCGGGCGCAAGTACGGGGCGACATGATTATCAGCGCTTAAGGAATAGTGCCGATCCTTCTCATGTGAACGAAAAGATCACTTAGGGCTACTGTTGACGTTGGCCCGATACCAGTGGCGCTAGCTTCTATAAGTGCTTGAAATAATTCTAATAACCTGACAACAAGCACTTGCTCTATTGTAGATGATCACCCCTATACTCTAATGATCATGCGGACGCCCCTTTTGTCCGATTGGGAAAATTCAAGTCGATTACATTTACGCGAATGGCAATGGGCTTAACGTTGCCGCCAACGTTATTGGTCTGTTGGCACATCTAACGCGGGTGGTCTATACAGAGTAACAGATGGTGACCCCTTGACCGAACAGTCATTTAACAACCATATTGTCAGCCTGCTAATCTTTTCTCACTCTATTCGGCAGCCAGTGAGTTCGTAAACCGGACCGGAAGCTTGTTATTTATTCGCTGCTCAGCAGACGAAATATCGATCTAATGATGTCGCCAGAAACCTAGTGAGATATGGACTAATTGAAAAACACGAACAGTCCCCAAGGCAAAAGCAATTGGTTGTTGGCGACACTGAGGCCACGATACCCTCCCCTCACCCTTGGACTGTACCCATTACGATTCTGACTCAACTAGGCAGCTGTGGTGCAAACGGGTTTGTTGCGACAAGCAGTTGAAGATAGGGACACATAGGCGTCACCTCTCGTCTCCTTTGCTATCGGTCATATATAGTTGGTCTGTATGGCGTGAAAGCGGCTGTATTCTCACACCTCTCTACCCCCTACCAATGTACTTGCTCACATACTTTATGTAGGAGGCTAGGTCATAAGTGAATAGGAGAGGGGGTGGGGCCAAATCAATGGGGTATCCGGGATTCAGCCGCCGATATGCAAGCCACCGTCCGGGAAGCTCGTCATGGCTATGATGAGGATATCACTTATTCCGCCCCGCTTCCCATCTGTTGAGCGTAGAGGCGACCATCTGCTGGGAATAGGTCGCCGAATATCTTCTTTCGTGCCTGCCGGTATATTTCTATCCCTCGTACAGTGCAGGAGACGGTATCAATTCAGGACAGGATATGAAGTGGTACATCCAGGGAGTGGGCCGATATAGTTGTCGGTAGTTCTGACAAGGGGTTGACTGCGTCTGAGATTAAAGGAAAGGGGGGATGACGAGGGGAGGTGGCGGTGGCCGTGTGGTTTCCAGTACACAGGGTGGCCTGGGATGAATGTTATATTGACTCTACAGGTAACGGTGTCCCCGTTTTAGAGACCGCTGGGGGGAGGCGTGCTATTCGACTGGGGTACACGTAAGACGAAAGGGTAATCCTAGGCATCCGAGTTTGACGAAGTTGCTGATGCGAGGTCTAGTATCTGATCATAACGGACTCGATTTTTTTTTTCGGTACATCTAGTTCTAAGGTGACTTAAGCTCTCGTATCCTATTTGGTTATTGTTCCACCCAATTCTTCCCGAATTTAATACCACGACCCCCAGGTTGCCTACGCTTCAGAATTTGATGCATAAGTCCAGAAATTCCATTTACACTCAAATGAATCGCCAAGCCAAGTACAATAATACTGACGCAATCACTCCACACATCGTCATACAAGTAGACGGTTGATAATTTTACGGCCCCTTCTCCTATTGGATTATGGTGGCATGTTAACCGGCGTGTTGAGCTGACTTGGGAGATTTGACGAAGATCGAGCCTGGGAAACTACTAGCAGCTAGTCTCAACCCAGCACTGAGAGCCTGATACGGGCCGGTTACGCTTTCTTATCTCTCCGTCAACGGCTTTGCCAAAAGCTCTATGATTAAGCGTTTATGTCAACCTATGTATTCATCGAAATGTCACAGCTGAACAGTTGCACATGGTTTTAAACGGTTTTATACACGGGGTTTGTGAGATCGTGTTTACCTGGTGGCCGATTCCTACGCATACTAGGGGTTCCGCCACCCCCAGCGTATCGTATATACCTCAGCTCTGTGGCTTATGGGTCCACGGCGATGTTTCGTTCGACTGGGTTCATTGGGTAGTCATTACTGGCCGTAATCACTTCGAATCATCAACAATAGTATAGATAGGACGAAATAGTTTCCCACTTTTAAGCTGGGGGTCTCGGATCGCATCGTTTCAGATATGATCTAGAAGAGGCAACGATGCCGAGGCGATTGGTGTAACTTATTCCAGAATTGAACGATTTTTGACTTCACAACTTGCGTTTTTACCTCTCCATCATGTATAATTTTTAAAACTCCATTCCCCACCCCATCCAAGTTTACCAGGCACGATGTACAGGTTCTCATTTATCAGTACTATTGTGAGAGCGACAAGGCAGACTATATTCTAGTTCAACTTATCATCACACTTGGCTCAGCTGCCCTTTCCTGCAACACCGTTAGCAGGTGGTTAGCTTGTCTCTATACGGGCTACTAGTCCCTTGAGTATGAGACACAGTCCGGCTGCCCGTCGGATGGCATTGACAAACTTTACGAGGTCATACTTCTGCATTGTTGGAGGGCGACCCTCAACTGACTGCAGAGCCACCAACCCATGCCTGTCGTATTTCCCATGGTACCATGTACAATGTCCTGCTCAGGGACCTGGGGGTGCACAGCTATTTCAATTGTTAGGTCCCCCACAACCTCATCCACGACTAGTGCCACCAACAGGTACGTTTTGTCACTGAGTTCCTGGAGGAGTTCAATGGGACCAGTGACTACCTGCTGGACTCCATCGTCACAAGTGATGGGACTTGGATGTATATTTATGACCCCCCCCCCTTGCCAGCTTTAGTCGCCGGAGGTGGTGCCCTAAAGGTGGTCCTATCCCAACTGAGACTCGCCGAGGCCATGGCACACTCAAGGTGATGCTGACCATTGTTTTTCACCAGGCGTGGCTTGTTACATCTAAGGGTGAAGGTGCAGGGGGTAATGGTCCAAACTTCCACGTTCTTCCCCCCAGGCCTGGAGCATGGACTTCAGCCCATACCCTACATAGAGTTTGGTGGAGATCTTGGCACCAGGGGGCTTGACAATGATAATGCACCACTGCATCGTGCTGCAGCCATCTGTACCAACATTTCCGGCACCGGAATCAAAGTTGTGCTAGTCCTTCCCTACCGTCCTGACCTGCCCCTCTGCGATTTCTGGCAGTTCAGGAATATCAAACGATGGCTGAGGGGTAAGAAGTTCACCATGGTGGAGGTGACTGTGGACGCCTGGCAATCGGAGTTGGTTAAGTTCTGGCCAAGTGGCTTTGGAGTCTGCTATGGTAGCTAGTTAGAACAAGGTTGTCGAGTGGTACAGAGTGACGATGGCTATATTTAATAAACATCATTTTGAACTTAAGAACTCTAAACTTTATGGAACACAAATAACGGTAATTGGTGTCATTTTTCACTTTCCAGGTCCGCCGTTAAGTACGATTGTAGATCCAACCCGGTCCGGTCTGGAGAGCAGTTTCTTTGAACCCATTTATCAATATTACCTAACGTTACTTGATTTGCCTCTCGTAGTATGACCAGGTACGGGGGTTCAATTTTTAAGCTTAATTCAACCCCGGAAGCATCTAGTGTGCCATCTTATGCCCATACGCCGGAGCGCCACGGTGCCGACAGCCCTTTGCCAGTCAATGCGTATGATTTATACAGCTACTTGGAAATGAAGCTGGACGACATAAGTCACTAACCTGTATACCTAAATATGAGGGTATATAACAAGTCGAGTCCGCTGGGTTGGTCGAATTTAGGCTTGAGTCATTATTCACAAACACTAAGATAGGTATAGCTTGTTAATTTTATTGATATTCACAATTTCGAGCCATATTTACCAAGTACAATAGGCAGGTCTTCATATGGTATTCGTATTTAGAGGGCCGAAGTTACGGGATCACGCCAACCGATGGGACACCCAAAGCCTCACCGGTGATCAATACCGCCATTGGGCACGTCGTAAGTCACGTCGCCTTTTTTATGCGAGCCTTGCCAGGGCCAGGACCTACGTGTCTGGCGCATTTGTTGCCGGCGCTGTAGTTTTAGTCCATCATAACGAGACGCTCGTTAAGAGTACTTGTCAAGTTTGGAGCCCTCCAACGGTGATCAAGTGCCAACTCGGGCGTGAGGAAACCATATGCATAGCAAAACTCTCCAGGGTCTAGCCCAAGGACTTCAGAACCTAATTTTTCCACTCGGCTAGAGAGAGCTAACCGATCCGCCCGCGAAGGTAACCGGTATATTAGGTGAACTGACAACGATATAGTCATTACTTCGGCCATTATATGTGGGCCGTTTACAGGAGGACGCGGGGTTCAGAACGGCCGGGGGGCGGAGCGACCGGACCAGTGGGTCGATTTCGGCGCACAGGGGGATTCATTACTCAGCACTACCTGTACCGTCTCATCACCGATGATAGCGTTTAGAGAGGCCGGGCCTAGCGGGCGACGGATGGTCTGGCCGGGGCCGGCCGCTGACGGTAGAGGGGACGGTGAAGAGAGTAGGTCGTCTAGTTCGCTGTGGTGGTCCCGGGACATGGGCGGGGAGCCCCTGGGGCTATCCAAGGTCGCACCGTGGTCCTCTTTCTCCCCTTCGGTATCCATGGTATCCCCATGGGTGCGTTGGCTCGTATATCGACTCGGGCTACTGAGGCCAGTATCGAACCCGTCGTCGTCATCATCATCATCTAAAACTTCCGGCAGGATGGCCGTAGTATCGTACTTGCGTGTCAGCTCGCTGATCATTATGGTATCCTCCGGGTCGTCGAACAGAAGGGATTGTAGCTCCTTGTTGCGCACCGAGAGGCGGCGGTCGGTGCGACCGATTCGTTTGGCGCACGGCGAGAGGGTAAAAGTGGGTGATGTGGTATCGGTGGTGACGATCCGCTGCTGCTGGGCTGGCGAAGTCCACTGTGGGTACCCGGTGCCCTGCGAGATGGCAGAGTCCATCCCAGTCCGTGGGATGAACGGTGCTGGACTGGCCAGGAAAGACGCATCACCCACAATCGCTGCCTCTTCCTGATTTTCGTGCTTGATCGAGGAGGTCGAGGAGGCCGGAAGGGACTGGTTGTCATCGTACCGGTCAAGCACGGTGGCCGTCGCAGGGCTCCACACTGGTTGGCTGTCGAGCATATCCCGATCGGTGGAGGCTTCGGAGGGGGCGTACCGGGCGGACGACACCGGTAGAGAGGGTTGCAAAGGCGGGGTGTGGGCCATGTCACGGAGGCCGTGATTGACCGTGGTGGTCTGGTGGGGCGTATAATGAGCTACTAGGCGGCGGACGTCACTGGGTGTGGATCGGAAGGACATCATATCGGAGGCCGACGATTCTCCGCTGTGGTGGACGTTTGGCTGGCCGTAGTCATAGCCACCGTTGGTACTGCCCCTTAAAAGGGAGGCCGTGTCGAACGATAAGTCGGACGGCGGGGGCCGGTGGAAGGTGGCATTGCCGCAACCAGACGAAACGGATCGCCGGGCGGCTGAGTATAGACTAAGAGTGTCAGCATCTCCACCCACGCGGGACGGGGTACCTTGGAGATCGAAGCTGGAAGTACTGGAAGCGGTATCGAGGTCGGCCGCGGTGATGGGCGCTCCGCTGCGGGCGGCCGAAGGGTAGTGCAGAGCCGGTCGAGATTTGGATAGGGTTGACACGGGGTGATGTACGGACCGGAAGGACGGGGATAAGACGGGGGTCTGGAAGGATCGTAAAGACAGGGCCAGGCGACTCCGTGCTGACCCCGGGGTTTGGACGTAGCCCGGGTGTCCGCTGGCCACGCTACCTGGACGGACGGAGCCTTGATCATCCGCGTCCAGCGGATAATTGAAGGCGTCTGGCTCGCCACCTTCCCCGGCTTCCGTGCCCGTTTCCGGTGCAATGGGTCGGGCGAAGATCTCAAAAAATTGCAACCAGGGCTATCCAAGTTGTGAAAAGAAAGGGGTCATGGGGAGGATCGGATAGGGAGAGGCGGAAGGAGAGGAGAGATGTGAGTTAGCGCCTTCCCAGCATTTATTTTTGGTTAGGCTGCCACTATCGGCTTGACCTCACTACGACGACCGACTCAATTGTACTAGAAGCGAGCCATTGTCGGACTTACTTTGCAAATTTCCAAAAGCTTCTTGGACGCTTTACCTAGTCGCTCGATCCGCGGTAGAAGCTCGCTTTCTAGGTTTTTGTGGGTGACAGCGAAGTTGGCGTCGATCTCCTGGAGTAAGTAGGTAATGTTCTGCTCCAAGAGCTCGATTTGCGCTGCGGGCTCCATTTGCTCCATGGCGGCGTCGGGGTAAGGTGAACGGTCGATTGGCGCTTAAATGCCTTGGTAACCGGCAGACGGGCCCAGCACAATCAGGAAAGGGTGAGTTGTCCGAGGCGCAAGGATGATGAATAAAGTAGGTTCAAACTCCGACGTGGTCTGTTTTGGCGGACATTTACAGACGAGAAGAAGAGGATAGTATTGGATGCATTGTTTCCGACTCAGTGCATGCGTTAGAGCTCAAGTTCGATGTGACCTAGTCGAGGTATCGAACGACTTGGGCTCCAAGCGCTACCGGCCTACACCTACCCTCCTGCTTGCCGAATGGCTTACCAGCCACTGTAAACACAGTGAGCCGAGGCTTATTGTTCCCGCCTCGCAGACTCAGGTTTGTTTATCAGCACAGACAGTGTTGACTCAAGTCCTCTCCCGCGTTAACTATGTAACCCAGTGGCGCACTCACGACGTCCAGCCCTCAGGCGGGATCCCGGCGCTCTACTTGGCTTGTATAGCAGCTCTGGTATCCACTTTTTGGGAGACACCGGCCACTCCCACTATGAAACCGTGCCCGGTATACCTAAGCACTGAAAACTTCCATCCGGTCTTTGTTTACGTACTATTTCCCATCATTCTCTTTCCTCTGCTATTCTTGCTGCATTCCACTGACCTTGGTCCCCTTCAGTAGCCGTACTCCCTATCCTCGCCAATCCTTCACCATGGCTGCGACCCGCACCGGCAACGGCACCACGGAAGGTAAGCATCTCATCAGATTGTCACCATCTCTACCGAGTAGGTGACAGAGCCTGCGCTATGCTACCCAGGGCCGTTTTCTAGCCAGCCGTTTAACTCACACGCATCAATCTGGCACCAACCTCCCCTCCCCTCCCTACAGAATACAAGGAGGCCTTCTCCCTGTTCGACAAGACAGGCCAGGGACACATCCCTCTCGAGTCCCTCGGTACCCTCCTGCGGGCTTTGGGCCAGAATCCCACCGAAACCGAGCTCGCCGAGATCGTCGGTGACCTGGAAGCCGAACGCGGGGCTCAGCAGTCCAAGAACGTCGACTTTGATGCCTTCCTCCGCATCCTGCAGCGTCCCGGTGGGTTTGCCAAGCCCAGCGAAGACGCCTTCGAGGAGTTTGTGCAGGCCTTCCAAGTTTTCGATAAGGAAGGCAACGGGTTCATCTCCGCCGGCGAGCTGCGCTATGTGCTCACGTCCCTCGGCGACCGTCTCTCCGACGAGGAGGTTAGCGAACTACTCAAGGGCGTCGAAACGGATAAGAACGGCAATATCCACTACGAGGAGTTTGTCAGGATGCTGCTCGAGTCCTAGACGGAGAGAAGATGACTGGATGGGGGGGGACGCGGTTTTGCTGGCTCATATCGGCCTAGTCCTCACTAACCTTGCTCCACTTTTCGACAAGTCACATCTAGTGTACGATCGACCTTACAATCCCCCCCTCTTTGGTTCGTTTTCTTTTTTAAAAAATTTCTATTTTGACTCTTTCACTCGCTTGTGACTCAACGTCCCTATCCTCTCCTGTAATAAATCCGCCATTTGGTCACCCATTGAAAATAGTGTGTATTATGGAATGTAACATGCTTGCCGTGGGTGGCTAGAGTCGCGACGGAAGAAAACCATCACCCCGGCCGCCTAAGGACTCCCCCATCGGGCTGGCGGAGCGGCGATGCGTACCGTCGTCCGCCTCTGCCCAGGTTCGCTCTAAATTAGCAAGCTCTGGCGATGCCTCCGCTGTACCGGAGCGGCTGTCATAAGGGTTACGCACTAGGAACGGATGGTGGAGCTCGGCATCAAAGGAGCCGTACACGGCGTCGGTGTACTCGACTGTACGGCTCAAGTAACTGTCGACTGCCGTGTCCGTGTGCTCGCCTGACACTATCAGGGGCGCCCTTGAAGCTCGGTTGGCCCGTGTTCTCCCCGATGCCGGGCCATCTACGTACCGCCTCGCCTGTTCGTCTGGGTTCGGCGGGACATACACGTCGTCGAAAACACCCATCATGTTGAAAATCTCGTCTAGGTCGGCTGTGGCGTCACGGCAGCCCTCGTGAAGGCGGTAGCGGTTGGCGATGGGTCGACTCATGTGGGCCAAAGTATAGTCGGTCGGCCCGGAGGTTGGTGTATGGGCCAAGGGCCGCGTGAGGTTAAAATCTGGCCGCTCGCGGTTCTGCCCAGTGGGATTTGGTAGCCTGGTAGACCCCCAGATTGGGTCAGGTTTGTGATCATTCAGGCTTTGAGTCGAGGTCGATCGAAAAAGCCGCTTGACGTCGTCTTCTATCCGATCTATCGGTGTAGATGGACCTGGGTGGGAGGACTCGGTAGTAAATCCTTCACGATGAGCCTGGGTTGGCTGCGTGGTAATCCCCGCAGTGGCTGATGTCCCGGCGGTCTTGCTGGCGCCGGCCACAGTGCGTTGCAGTGCGGGCGATACAGACGACGGTGAGGTCAGGCTGGACCATAGCGTGCGGGTTGAGGTGGCCAGGGACGAAGTCAGCCCGGACGTCTGGTGGTCACGAGCGGTAAGGGGGTCCTTGGCGTCGGTGGCGGGTGCCTTACCCTTCGACAGGGAAGCTCTTCCTGGGTCAGCCATGTCGAAGGTTGTGTGTAGGTTTTCTTCTTTTGGAGGGGCTAGCCGGCTAAATGGATAGGTCAGGTCTTGTCAGGAGCCTCGATTTCCGAAATGAGGGCCAACATGCGGGGTCTCTAGGGTGTGCGAGGAAAATGTGGGCTAGGGTGGGTGAGACGGTTGGCCGAGACGAAAGGTCCAAGGAATATATGGGTAGGGGCCAGAAGCAAGTAAGGGAGGGAGGATGTGGTTAGGTTCGTCAACGTCAAAGAGTTAGGAAGGGACTAGTCTGCCGGGGCTTGTGACTGGCCTGAGTGGGTGCGTAGGTCAGCAAGATTATCACGAGCCGGCAGAGCCAATGTACTCGAGCATGCCTTCCGGTAGGCGTGGCTCTCCAGTTTGGACTTCCCACTGGGAGTGCTTGACAGAGTTGCCAATGAGGAGCCCATATTTCTTATTTTTTAATAGATACCAAAGGCGGATGGTAGAGGGGCACCTGGCCTTACTAATCGTAGAAATCGGGCAGTATCTAGGGTTTTATTCCGGAGCGACTTTGTGAGCTAGAAATCACATCAGTCAGCGGTGAGAGGGGAAATCAATACTATTTTGACCCCTTCAATAAAACTCGTTGAGACGGCAACCCATGTAGTTAAATAGCAGACGGGAACCCCCCTCCCCCCTCTTCCATTCACCATGGCCCGTCTAGGCCTGGTTCTTGGAGGACTTGAGCGTCTGCAGCTCGGCCCGGAGATTAGCTTCCTTCTGAATCTTGACGATCTGCTCGGGTTCGAGGGTGGCACCTTCGTTCTGGCGCTGTTTGAGAGTCTCGATCTGCTTGAGCTGCCGGGTGACGGTACGCAACCGGTTGCTGACTGCATTCTCGCCGGGAGTGGAACTGGCGCCAGGCGGCGGAGCGGCGCCAGGAATGTAGCGGGCCTGGGTACCGGCTTTGTAAACCGGTGGGGCGGCAGCGACGGCGGGCGAGGCCGAGGTGGCCCCGCCGTTGGCCCGCTGGTTCTCGTCGTCCCGCCGGAAAGACGCCGGGGTAGGGGTGCCGCGGGCGTGAGGTGGACGGTAGGCTCCCGCGGCGACGGCCGGGCGAGTCGGAGTCTTAGATTCGACCGTGATACCGCGCGGGGGCGGGGACAGAGCGGAACGGTCGGGGAAGCGCTGCACTGGCAGGGGACGCCAGGTGGTCTGGTACAGTTCGTGAATCGGGCGGTGGAAGAGGAGGCTGCCGGTGTGGTGCCAGACCTTGATGCCATTGTCGACGCGCAGCCGCGGGGACAGTGTCGCCGTCATGAGGTGGCGACCGCTGGGCGCCCACGCACAGGTTGTCGAGTTGCTGCAGTCGAGGGTTACCAGCTTAGTGCGCGTCTTGAGGTCCCAAATATCCGTCTGGCCGGTCAGGTTGCCGAACCCGGCGATGGCTACCAGTCGGCCCTGGGGATTGAACTGCACAAAGTTGCGCGGCGCCGTGCCAAAGTCGTGGATACGGTTGGCGCGACGATCGAATAGGGCCGCCTTGGCAGGCATGTAGCCATATACCACTGCAAACTCTTTGGCATCTGGGTCGGGGTTCCATGCTACATCGTGGATGGGACCCTCCTTGTCCAGCACCACGTGGCAGTCAAAGTTACCCGTAATGGTTAGGTAATAGAGGTTGGTCTCGCCGTAGTACGACTTACCCGTCGAGTCCATGTCGGTGGAGCACAGCACCAGCAGGTTAGTACCCAAGGAGTTCCAAATGAGCTGGGCCGTGTCGGCCTTGAAAAAGGTCTTTTGGGCCAGGGGCTGGCGAAACTGGCCCACGGCGTAAAGACGCACGTGGCCCGGTTGGCTCTTGCGGGCAGGTACGAACACGGCCACGGCAGGGGAACGGCCGGGCGAGAAGGCGAAGGTCGAAACGCCCTCCAACTGCAGACGCAGGTGGACTCCACGATCCAGCCTGGTGGGGTCGAAGAAGTGGACCTCATTGGTGGCCAAGATAGCGCAATACTGCTCGTTGTAACTCCACTGAAAGGTCCAGCTGGACTGCAGCTTGCGAGTAAAGGCCCCCAGCTGCTCGCCCGTGGCCGTGGCCCAGATGAGCGTGTTCTTGGGCAGTGGGCCTTCGGGTGGCTTCACAAAGCGCTCCCACGTCAGCAGGTAGGTGCCTTGCGGGGAAAAGTCAAGCTCCACGACGCCGGCCCGGGGTAGCACCTGGACCGTCTGGTTCTTGGCCACGTCCAGGATATGTACGGCGTCATTCGAAGCCCACGCGAACAGTCGGCCGTCAGGGCTATACTTCATAGCCCGGAGCATACCCTGGGGCTTGTCAAAGCCGGCGACATCCTGGACCTGGGGCGGTCCCGTGAGGAGGCCGATCTCTTTGACGGAGCGATCTGTGGAGGGCGGGGTATAGGAGAGCGGTGAAGCGTGATTTATCAGATAGAGTTCGAGTAGGGCTCGGTACCCCTCCCCACAAGTGGGGAAATGTCTTCATTCACTCGGGCACAGGGAGCTGGGTGGGCGGGCGGGACAAGTGAAAAAAAGAGGGGGAGAAATTCATAGCCGCGGCTGGCGCTGGTCGCCGGGGTCGATGCATCGGGGAATTAGAGATCGACTACCACGGAGCCAGCCCGATTCGTCGGTAGAAAACGGCGGCGGCCCGCCTCTACGGGGTAGGGGTCTACTTACAGGCGATCTGGAGGTCTTCCATGACACGGGGGGAAAGGCGTGCTGCAGTACGTGGTGGGGCGCGGTACGGATGGAAGAAGGTCAGAGTCTACCGAACGGCGACAGAACACAGGCAGAAGGGGGGAAAAAAGAAAGAAGAGAGGACACCGGAGGCGGTGAGATTCAGGGCAGAGCAGGGATGGCGACCCGTGGGCAGGGCGGGATGCGCTTTGGAATGGATGGGAAGGGGATGAGGGTGGGCCTTGTGCCTGTACGCTCACTGGGTGTGGCTTGACAGGTCTGGACATCGCGGCGTGGGAGATATCTGTATACGTGGGCGGGCCGTTGGAATGATGCCGGGGTATTCCGCTGTGGCGGAAGGGTGATTGCTGGCGCCAGCCCCGGGGTCGAGGTGTCCCTGCGAGCGATAAGCGGGGTTGCTAGCGATAAAAGATCCGCACTGCTACGTTTAATAGGCCTTCTGTCCGATGATACGGTGGTGACTATGTAGATAGAGCAGTGCGCAATAATGTGTCTACTCGAGCAAGCCAGTTACTCCAGAGCCGGTGGTGCCTTTAGCACCAAGTAAGGCTGATTGATAAAACCAAATAAGGCGCATATATTACCTTGGCCAGACCCGTGTGGCCCTACGCCGCGTTAGTCCAGAGCTCGCCGCCTCAATCTTTACAGGGTTATCGTCTCAGCAGAACGAACCCACTCTGACGGCCTACCCTAGGACTTGAAGGGACACCGCCAGCCAAGGCCCTGCTTTAACTCATGGCTAAACGGACCGTAGTCATAATCCCTCGCATCCAATACAATGTGAGGGACTTGTCCAGCGTCAACGACGCGGGGAAACGACTGCGGCCTGCAAGGAGCAGCGCGGTCATTCTGGCCGCTGCTTGCACTCATCGGAAAGGATAGATGGAGGGGGGTCGTCGGATATATGGTGGCGTGGATAGATGCCGAGGGCATCTAGTATCCCCCCCCACTGGGTGCCGTCCCTGTGCTTGGTCTGTAGCCCCCCACATGGTTGAAATCACCGGTAGGTTTTGGATCAAGTACCCCTTACTATCCTGCCCATCTCTTTGGATAATCCGCTGGAGTCTCAGCCAAATAACGTGCCAGACTAGGTGTGTTCTACACCGCCACTCTACGCTGCCCCCCCCCGTGGTAATCACATTTCTGGTCTGCAGACATACCCCTGGAGCAACGTAGTACGAGGTTCAACTAGGCCAGATGTGCGTGGGGGATAAAGGGGTTGCACAAACCCCCCTACCCGCGTCCAGCCGCACCCCCAGTCCAGCGTCACCGGTCCTGCTATAGCTTCCCTATCCGACCCTCCCCCAGCTCACTGACGTGCCTTGACGCCAAGCTGACAGCCTCATTGAATCTCTACATTTATTCTACCTCTGCCTACTGCACCATTCCTTTAGTACCCTTTACCTACACCCGATTACGACTGCCATTACGCAGGTTAATTTCTACAAATGCCTGCCAGCCCTCTTCGTTTTCGGCATTCCCCTAGCCAGACCCTTCTAGGCCGCCAGCCCAGCCATAACACTGCCGGCCGTCCGTCCACGGGGCGGCTAGCCCTTCTCTTACTCAACCAACCCGTTGAAAGGACCGACACACGCTTTGCATCGCTCTGGCGCCGGGCCGACCTGCGCATTTGCGCCGACGGGGGCGCCAACCGGCTGTACGATAGCTTTCACAGCTCCCAAGGTGGAGCCTGTTACTCCCCGCCAGCCCACAGTGCCCTATTCATCCGGCCAGGATCGGCAGATACTCACAGTATTGACGACGTGAGGTCAGAAAAGAGGGAGGCTTCAGCCACCAGTGAGTTCGTCCCCGACGGTATTTGTGGCGACCTGGATTCTGTGCGCCCTGAGGTAGTCAAGTACTTTGCCGCCCAGGGTACCGAGGTGCGTCAGGTCAAGGATCAGGATACGACCGACTTCATGAAGTGTCTGTCGTGGATCGATACCCTAGTTACCGCCAAGGGACACAATGTGTCTGAGGTAAGTCGGCGCGGGGTACCTAAACCAGGGAGACCCCCCAGAAGCACGCCGATGGATATCTACGCTCACCCCTAAGGCCTAGCGGAGGCCGTCCGGCTCGCTGTGGTCTGATGTGCGCAAAAGGAAGATTAGGCCACACCCTCTCTTTATATCTAGCCCCTCTGAGCGACTTCAATTTTGTCATCTTTGTGTTTGCGCCCACTGGATTTTCAGTCATTGACCCATTACACCTTTCTTTCCCACCTTATCACTATATCCCATCCTTTACCATTCAGGTCACGGTGGTGGCCTATGGTGGCCTCGGCGGCCGGTTCGATCATACCATGTCAAGTATCTACACCCTGTACAATTTCGGTGTGGAAAGGCCCATCTACCTTGTATCTCGCAACACCATGACTTGCTTACTACAAGAGGTAAAGTATTCATTTTGGTTGAATGCGGATTAAAACCATCCAAGCCGATACATGGATCCACCTTATTCGTTGTTTCGAGACTCTCTCTCTCTCTCTCCCCTTTAGAGCCAACCCAAGCTAACCTAGTAACTGGGTTGCCACCTTTGAATATATATATTCATATATATTCTATCCTCCCCTTCCCTCTTCTCGCACTGTACAGGGCGAGAGCCGCATCGAGTGCGACTGGTACAAGTCCCGGCCGACCTGCGGCATTCTACCCATTGGGGCCGACTCGACTGTCCTTACTACTCGGGGTCTGCGCTGGAACCTAAGTAAGTCCTTTCATTTCTCCAAAAAGGGCAGGCGAAATGTGCGGTCGTATTGTGAAGCCACTAGAGTCGTTTCGCAAATGACCCGACAACTCACAGGTACATCCGCTCCCCTTCCCCCCTCCCCGCCCTTTATGCCTCCGTGCAATATATATTTTTTCCACATTTTAACTATCCTTCCCAGATAACCAAGAATCGTCCTTCCATGGCATGCTCAGTACTTCTAATATCATTGATGAACCGGAGGTCGTCGTAACCACCTCAAAGCCAATCATTTGGACCATGGACTTGGATGGTGAGGAGACTTAGTCTGGATTACACGAATTTCGGACACTACATCAATGCTGTCCAGCGGCCTTCCGTCCCCATTATGGACTACGAAAGACGTGAAATTATCTAGACACCACAGCGAACTACATATATAATCGTGCCTTTTGTATAATTTGTTGTTGTTTATACATAACCCCAAGATCCGCGATAATTAACTACACTATATACTTCCTATGCGGTCGTCAACCATTCGAGAGGCGAGCAGGAGACGACGGACGAGTCAAGCCTAGGAAAGCCCACGAAGTGTATTTTGGGCCTGTAGGTTAATTATTTTGAAGTCGATAGCAGCTCTAGATTGTATCGGACAGAGCGGAACCGAGGATAACTAAAAGTAAATAAATACACAGTCGACTTTACTTCAACTACTACTACTACTACTACAACTACAAAAAGGCACTTGGGGCCTTCTCTTTCTCTCCCCACCGAAGCATAACAATAATGATAAATAAGCTCTAAGGTTTCGGGTCGATGACCATCTTAGGTAGAGTCGACTTGATCTCCCGAACGACACAGCCGGCAGCCTCCAACTCTTGACGGATCAGTTCCATATCGTCCAGTGGTTCCCCGGTGACCGCTCGGGCCCGGCCGGCCGGAGACGATGACAACTCGGTCATCCCGGCCGCGGCCGCAGCCCCCATGACGGTGGTGGGCGTAGTACTGGCTTTGGCCCCTCGACCGAATGGGAGCATCGACCCGAAGAGGGACCGGTTGTTACCGGACATCTGGCGCCGATGACTCGGGGCGGTCACGGAGGTTTGCATAGCGACGCTCCCCGCATACGACCCGCTGGCGTTCGACCGGCTCACGTTGGCGATATCGGCACTGGCGGACCGAGTCAGGTCACTCGCGGGTAAGCCCGGAGGAGATGTGGCAGCGGTAACTTCTTCGATGGCGGATCCCGGTGGCGGTCGCGGGTTCGAAGCCGCGCTGCCCTCCTCCGCCGCCGCCGTCGTCCCTCCTCCGCCTTCACGGGGAGTCTCACCATCACCTTCATTGGGTGGTACATCATCCGCGTCCGGGTCCAGAAACTCGTCACTGGTAACCTCGAACCCAACCAGCTTCAAGAGCCGAGGCATGTACGTTCGGTATGACATGTGGCCATCTAGGGTATCCGAAATGTCAATATTTTCGATACTGGACACCCCCTCAACGGGCATGAGACCGGCAACGACGCCACGGTTAAGGTTGGTATAGCGGTACAGGAATCCGAGCACCCAGTCGTTGCGCGCGTACGAGTTGACGAACCGGCCGCCCACGACACTGGCGCACAGCCGCCAGTCTTCCAACGACGCCGTGACGGGGGCCCCAAACAGGTACACATCCTCGATGATGCCGAAGGCGTTGGATTTGGCCAGCTCCAGGAGGCAATAAAAGATCAGGCGGGCCCCCAGCGAGTAGCCAATGAGGGTGATGGGGCGGTACCCCTGGGCACGCTGCAGGAGCACGTCGGCCAAGATGGCACCGGCTTTGCGGGTGCGGTCCAGACCGATAGACCACGGGTTATCGACCAGGTACCCAATCTTGGATAAGGTGAGCGGCCAGGTAAGCGCCGATAGCAGACCATGCAGCATCGTGTACTGCAGGATTTGGACGGTAGCCGTCGAGAGAACCTCACCGGCCAGCATCTTCAGGATACTCCCGAGCTCGCGTAGCATCTCGGGTTCAAAGAAAAGGGCGTACTGGTCGCCGACGACCTCGTCAATAACCGAAAACGGTAGCGTTCCGTCGTCATCAGCCGTCAACCACCCCGGGACGGTGAGTACCAGACTGACCCGCTTGCGGTCGCGGACCGTAAGGAACTCGAACGTACTGATCCCGCGGGTTCGCCGTTCCATTTTGATACCGGCTAAACTGCTTCCGGCTAACGCCCCACTGGTGGTAATGAGCGCCGCCCCACCGATGCTGCCAAAGAAGGCCGTGGTGCCGCTGACTCCGATGGTGGCGAAGGCCGCGCCCAATCCGGCGCCAATGGCCGGAGCCAATAACCCCGTGGAGAGCCCCAGGACTAGGCCGCCCCCGATGGTGGCTAATCCCATAATGACCCACCGTCGCTTCTTCTCCTTCTTGTTGTAGCGGCTCATTCGGTCGGCGTGTAGTTTGAGGGTCTCCACCGTACTTAGGCCCGACTTGCCCCCAGAGAGATGCCGGTCGCGGACCGGCGACCGTACCACGGGAGAATTGGGAGTCGTGGGACTGCCCGACGGGGCAACGCCGTCACCATCGTCGGCTGTAAGGGTGGGCTCAGCGTCGGGAGGCCCCGGTTCCGCGTCATCGGCGTCGTCGTTGGTCGCGTCGGCCATTTCGAAGAGCTTAAGCTGCTCAGTGATACTGTGTTCCAAACGTAACACTTCAACCCAGTCTAGGTCGAGACACTCCGCCAGTCGCCGTAGAAAGTACCGCGCACGGGCGTCATACACGTTGTCGGTCAGGAAGAGCAAGAACATGTCGAGAACGATGGTCTTTTTGATGTCAATGGTGATCAAATCGGTGGCCTTGGGCTTGGGCGGGGTGGACGGTTTCGACTCTACCACGGGCTTGTCGCCGTCATCGGCAGCGGCAGCGTCGACCGGGGAGGTGGTAGGACTGCCCTCCACATTGTCCTCTGAGGCATTGACCTGAGTTCGGGCCTGGGCCTGGGCCCGATGTTCGGCAGGCAAAAAGGGGTTTACGTCGCCGAAACCGTGGTTCGCGTCCCGAGATATAGGCGAGGAGAAGAGGGTTGACGCGCTTGGGTTATGGTCGTGAAGGTCGGGGGCCTTGAACGGGTCGATGCTCATAGCCAGGTCCCACTCGTCAAAGGTCGGGGAGGTCACCGCTGCGGGTGGGAGCGCCGGTGGTGGGTGGTCCGATCCACCGGGGGTTGTGCGCCGACCCCCATGGTCCGGAAATTCGAAGGGATTTTCCTGCTCCCAGGTGTCCCCCAGACCGAAATTAACCGCCGTATCCGACTGTAAATCTTCGCCCACCTCGAAATTGACGGCGGCGGGAGAGCAGGGCTCGAATAGAGTGTCGCGTGTGCTCGCCACGTCGTCGTTGACCACGGACAGTTTCTGTTCTGATGTGACCACTATCGTTTCACCCTCGGACACCAGTGAACTGGTCAAGTCGCTGGTCTTCACGTTGTGGCGGGACATCTGTTCAATCATGCGTTGTTCTAAACCGGTCGGCGGTAGTGGTGAAGTAAGGGTACCAATACCATCCACAACGATAATTAGTGCCTGATAAATTGTTACGAAGTCATTCCTAAATTGGTGCCTGCGGGAATGCCGCATGGTTCAGCCATCGCGAGTGTGATGTGAGCTTTTCCATTTCGGGCGCCCTTCTCAAGCTAGGAGGTACTGGGCAAGTATTTAGATCTTCACTTACCCGACTCGTCCAACTGCATGTGGCTGTACAGTTTCCGCATCGACTTGCGGACGAAATTGAGGTAACTCGAAGTGGCCAGCATGGCCTCCTTGTGGCGCACGTCGAACCGGGTTTCAAGTTCGATGAACAACAGATAACATAGACCAACGTAAGCGATTTTCTGGCGTTCGCTCAGGATTCCCTGGCTGGCCTGGCGCTGTTGCTCGCGTTCAGCGTCGACGAGTTTGCGGTGTTCGGTGACGGCATCGGGTGCCTGCTGGCGCTGCACATGGGCAATGTCATACCTCTCCCCGTCCGGCAGGTCTTCCGGGGACGGCTTGTGAATGAGAGGAATGTCGGAGACCAGTGGAGGGAGAGCCGATAGGGTGGGTGGGAGGACCGGGCTGTCGGATAAGGTTTGCATGCCGTCAGGTCCCGCTGACACCGTCCGATTGCGGGCCCCGCCCTTCGCCGGGCCGTTCGCCGTCGGCGTTGAGGGCCCCGACGGGGTAGCCTTGGATGTTGTGCCCCGGCGCGGAGTCGGTTGGATTGGGCTAGGCTGGCTATCGCTTCGCATCGGCCGCCGGTCCAGTTTGAAGTTGGACTGGTCAAAGGCCAGGTCAAAGTCGTAGTCTTTGCGGCGATCGAACTTGTGGCAGCCGGAGACAGGGGCTTGTAAGGCGCCTAAGGAGGGCAGGTTGCCACTGGAGCCGGCCAGTGCCGGGGGCCTTGGCATCTGGGAGCCTTGAGGGCCCAGGGAGGCCGAGGACCCCGAACGTGAGCGGTTGGACATGGACAGGAGAGGGGCGTCGTATGAGTTCCTGGGCACAAATTGAGCAGACGGTCTCGCCCTGCTACAAGTTGGGAAGCTGTTGGCGTCCGGCGTTGGTAGATGATTAAACAGGGCCTGGCCAGTTGCTAGACGGCGATGCGTGGTGAAACCCGAGGAGGGACGGCGGAGTCCGGGCGGCCGAAGCAGAAGTGGTCACAACGGCGATACGGAATGAGCCCCGAGGCGATGTAAAACTGGCTGGCTTAAGAAGGGAGGAGGTTAAGGGGGATGCGGGAATGGGCTAATTTCGATGGCGAGACGCTAGCAAGGGAGAGTAGGCGGAGATGAATGGGCGTGTTTGCAAGGGCGTTTCAGGGTGCCCCGTTGGCTATTAAATGTCGAGCCAAGTGAGTTGACGGTTGGTGGGAGAAGGGTTGCGTGGCGGTATGGCTTGCGACGCCGCGGCCCGACTGTACAAGGGAGTGAGCCAGGTGGGTATATCGGGGAACTGGGCAAGTTGAGGCCCGACTGCATGCCACATTATGCTAGCAGGGCGGAACTGTCACGTCGAAGGGGCCCAGAGGGCCAGGGGACTCGGATCGGCGCATTAACACCCCCCCTCTGAGCCTCTTGGGCCTACATTAGGTGGGAAGAGGTGTCACGTGATGGAATAGGTAGAAGAGAGTGGCCACCTCGGGTCTCAGCGCAGCCATCTGCCTGAAGAAGGTGGTGGGGTTCCGGCTGTGCTGGATTAATAACGAGCCTAGCTAATTAAATCCATGAGATAAGTGTCCTCCTAAAGACCCTCTGGGCATTAGCCACAGCAACCAGAAAAAAAGAAAAACACGCCCCCTTTGCCGGGAGGCGAAACCCAAGCGGTCAGCCATGTACCTCGTGGGCTTGTGATATACGATTTATATGTAAAACTTTGCAGTAGGGTAGAAATAAAGCGGTGGCCAGTCGAATGGCATGGCCAACATTAACACAATTGAGGATGGGCCGTAAACCTCGTGCGTCAGGACTCACCAAATAAAATACGGGTGCCCAGGCGGGCCTGGGCTTGGACCTTACGCAGCCGGCCGGCCAACCGCTCGGTACAGAGGGCAGGTTCGGGTACGCGGTGGTCGGCCACCAACCGGCGGGCCAGCTCGGCCACATCGTCATGCTCGTAGACCGACAAGCGCTGCACGGCGCGGGTGTGGAGCTCCACGTCCACCGTGACGAGGTGCCGACCACGGGGGCCAAGCGGCGGGGACGCGGCGGCGTATGCCGTGTGGCTTGGAGTACGGGAGATGGCCGGGCGGACGGGGGTGGCGGTGGATGTATTCTTCCAGGCGTAGCCCGGACCAGGCTGCGAGTGGCTCTTGGCGAGCGGCGGCTGGGTCGCCGGCGAAATGGACGCGAAGAGGGAAACGGCCGGGGGCAGGTCGTGGTGGTTGGTCGGAGGCGTGGCCGGAAGGCGGGGGAAGCCCACCACGGGGGAGGTTGCCGACTGGCCGATGGGCGTGGTGTTGCGGGACCGTGGGCCAAACGTGGGCCGGAATTCCGGGGCGTTGGGCGACAGGAAGGAGAAAGAGGACGGCTTGGCATCCGCGGGAGGCCCGGTCGAGACCGCCATCTGGACCAGAACGTGAGCAATCGGTGATAGGGGGAGAGTTGGGTGGTGGTGGTGGTGGTGGTGGCGGCTGAGCGGTCGGAAGCCAGAGCAGAGGGGATGCACAAGCCAGGAGATGAGGCGGGGGGGCGGAGTTGTGGGTCGTGTTGTCGAGGCCATCGCAGCGTGAAGGCACCTCGGAGGGGTGTGGTACGTGCGGGCAGGAGGGCTTCCACTCACGACTGGTGAAGGTTAAAGTGGGCGGTGCCACGTTACTCCCCCCCCGCCTTCTCGCTATCTGACTTGTGGGGTGAGGGCCCACCCCCGCTGTGAGGGTCCATCGCCACTCCATTGGGCCAGGCAGCGGTGACCTTTACTGCCACCAACCACACGCTCCGTTGCCCTTCCACAACCCAGACCTGCTTTCCACTTTCTTTTCTCCAGTCCTCGTTTGCACGGCTTCCGCACCCGCATTCGCCGGCACGCATGCCTCGCACTTTGACCCCTGTCCGCCGGACCTTTTAAATCCTCCAGCTGCACCTCTCGCCGCCGGCTCCTCCCGCCCAGACCTACAAACTACTGCCCTGCTACAGTCTATCAACCCTTTCGTCATGAGTACCACCGCCGCGGAGACCGTCCTGGCCGCCCCCGCCCCTGCCGCACCTTTCGACTCGGTCCTGGACCAGGTCGAGGTTCCCTCCGCCGACTCGTCCGACGTGGATGACCCCTCTGGTACGTCTGCCACCCTTTGCCCTTCCTCTACCCACACCTAAAGTTGCTAGGCTGGTAGGAACCCTTCAGCTAACTATGCCACCCATACTTTGCCTCGCTCCACCCTCAACTCCCTTTCTCCTTTCAGGCGACACTCTAGTAACGGACACGGCTGCGAGTGGGGATAGCGACGAAGTCCGTACCAAAAAGGACCAACTTAAGCGCTGCCACGATGAGATACGGTCCGCCACGCAGAGGTTTTCCAAGCAGAGGGAAAGCCACTGGCTGCCAGCCAAACGACGCCATATTCAGCGCGAGCTCGCCCAATTAGAGGACGGCACTCACCCGGCTTACGCGGTCGGCCAGGACGAGCTGGACGACCGGTTCCGTCGGCGGCGCCAAAAACTAGACGAGGCCTGGGCGCTGCGGCGGAACACTATTATGACCGAATACCGCGGGCGGATCGCCCTTTTTGACCAAACCTACCGCGAACGAAAACGCGCGGCTCTGGCCGAGCGCCTAACTGCCCTGGCCGACCAGGGTGCCCGGCTAAAGGATGGGCTAAGACGCGGGTACCGGTGGCGGTCCCCTGGCCCTACCGGTCCTGACGACCTGGACGGTGACCTCGAGGAATTAAGGGCTACAGCCGCTACGGACGTCAAATCTGCCATTAACCATCATTGACTGTGTACATTTAGCAATTTTACAACTTTAGGTTCGATCTTATCGCCAATATTATACTAACTAGACTTTGAAGGGCACGGTACGGAGGGGGGGAGGACAGCCAAGGAATAATTATGGAGAGTTTGGGTACCATGACTGTACGATATGATGGGGAGCGGACGCGGCATAACTCGCAATGCGTGATTATTTAGTAGGTGTGTTGGAAAACAGTGATGACTCTCCTCTTTCTTTTTCCTTTTTAATTTTTTACTAGAGCTTAAAACGAACGATACGGGGAATAACTGTGGCAATGTATTAGGAAATTGCAGGCCCTCTGCTGGTGTGTTTGACAACAGAGATGGAAGCGTAATTCCGGATCCAACAACCAGGCACGCCGCTGGTCGCTATAGGTGAGCGGACTACGGGTTTCAAGTGGCGTAGCAAGGGCAGCAGTGGCAGTGAAAAGTCGGCAGGGGAATAGAGACTGCGACAGCTGGCCAACGGGCACGTAAACGGCACACAAATTCCAGAGCCATCGGCCAAATCCCCGCACTGGGCTAACTGGCTCGCAGACCGTCTACAAATGGTACTCTACCTAACAGTCGACGACAATTAAATGACACCATAGTGAAAAATAGTATCAAGCGGCCGGTTTCCCTGTGAATAGTTCGTCTTGTCATTCGCTTGGAAGTAGATCATTCGACCCCTTAGGCTCAAAGGGTCATCGAGCTTCATTGTTGTCTAGTCCAATTGTAGGCACGTATCGTTCCGTATATGAACCTTCCGACCTTCGTACCTCTTTCGCACACCACCAGCCCAGCAATGTCTTCCCACCACGCCCGTCGGCTATCTAGTTCTCGTTTATCCACAACAACCTTTCCCGCCTGGTTATTTTGTGTCATTTCCCCATTAACCTTTAGAGCCCTCGGAACTAACATGCGTGAAACGTGCTCCACTCGATATACAGAGGCCTGGTGGGGGGCTCGCCTTCCTGTTGAGGTTGCCACGCCGCCAAGGAAGCAGTAATAAGCCCACGTGGACAGAAGTACTCCCTTCATCAAACATATATGTATGTGTGGATTTCTCGCATCATCGTAACCATTTCATAAGCTCTTGGCGTATCAACAACGGGGGCACCCTTACTAATATTTAAATCACGAAGGGTAGGCTCAACCTTTATCAATGGCGAAGGACATACCCTCGAAGTGACTTCAAGGGGCGCTATATATTAATGATCTACCTCGCAGGGCCCAGTGAGATCCTTTCCGATGTGGATACCTGAAGTTTCACACCTGCTTCAGAGCCGTCGGGAACCAGATGAATCTATTGGACCTAGGCGCCCAAACGGTATGTACAGCCAGCCCGTTGGAATTAATGAAGGTTGGTTTCTCACACGTGACCGATTAAGTTGGCAAGGCTTATTCCCCATGGCCTTAAACTTCGACTCGGAAGAGCTATTCGCTAGGTAAGCAGCTCTCTTCTGCTTGACTGCCTGCACCAATTTAGAAAGCCTGATGGGTAAATACAACATATAGCCCCAACGCACTTCCCGTCTCTCCAGCGGGACATTTCTTCGTACCTACGTTGTTGATTTTCCTATAGTAATTACACAGGCATCGTGAACCCACTCCTACTGCCCTCTTAGATAGCATAATTAACGTGGCTCAGAATAACCAGCGTGTTTTTAGGAAGCGAGTACATACTATTTTTTTCTGACTTGGTGTTTGCCATTCTAGAGTCGAATAGACATCCTCGTCCCTGGCCAAGCACCCCTGTAACTGTGGCTATAATATAATCGCCTGAGCGGTAGTAGAGGCCCCAATACCAAACAGCACTTTTGTCGAGACGCAGTATCAATATTAGGTAAAGTTAGTTTTAATGTTTACAATGTTTTTATGTGGTAAGACGTGCATATTGATAAACAATTAGACACACACGACAAATGATCACATGTTGGTATACAAGGTGAGGGTAAGATGAGATTGACGCGGAAGAGTGGCGTATGCTGTGCAAGAAGGTGCTAAATAACAAGGAAGACCGCCTCGATACCATTCACTGGGGGGAGAAGGCATTATGAAGGAAATACCGCAAGCTCGGCCCAGGGACAAGAAGGGCCTTTTATCCGTCAATGTCAACATCCGAAGATTCATCGGCCAGCGGAGCGGATGGCCGACGACCGCCGGCAGTGGCCGTCCCATGACGCAAATCCAAAGGCAGCCCGGAATCCCCCACCGGCGTCGCTAGGGGAGCCGTACCACGGTCGACCGACACCGTGTCGCGCGTCTCTGACCCCGAATCCTCGGGAGGCAAGTCATAGTCCATGCCATCACCCTCGTCTCCGTGCTCCGCTTCACCACCGATATCGTCGTCGTCGTCGTCGTTGGGCAGGGACACCATGGCCGCCGTCATCAGATCAATCTGCTCCATTTCGGACAAACCCAGTTCGGCCGGATCGATTTCCAGAGGCCATTCGGCCAAGCTGTCCGTAAAGGTGTTACCGGCACCCCAGTTGTGGAGGAGAGCCGAGGATTGATCAACCGAGTTTGGCAGGTTCGACACGACCAACGACGATGGCCCTACGGCGGTTTGGTCGGTAGTGCCGACGGCACCGAGCGAAGGGCGGCGGCGGTGACCGGGTGCGGATAAAATATTCGTCGCCATGGAGGCCAATGACGAAGTCCGAGTACGCTTCGAGACGCCGGGGGAAGTGGCGGTGGTAGCCGTCGTCGTCTCCAGACCCTGTCGGCGACGCTTGCGCGTGGATGGTCTCAGCAGCTGGGGGCGGCTGGCAACGGCCGCTTCCTCGTCGGAGGTTGCGTCATCAGGAGAGGTGGGTAGGCCCAAGGCATCGGCGACCATACGGCCTAAGGGACGGCGCTGGAGAGGCCGGCGCTTACGTGAACCACTACCGCCGAAGGCACCCGAAGAGAGGGCAGTTGCGGTCGATGCAAGGGTGGCCGCGGCGGCGGAATTGTTCCACAGCACGTTGGAGCCTCGCACGGTGGCCGGCGCAGCCGACCCCTGACGCTGCTGCCAACGTGCCCCAAACTTGAGTGCGTCGGCATACGTGAACGGGCTCTTCCGGCTTTCACGTAGGCCGACCTGGGACCGACTCGCACGGAAGCTGTGAATCGGGATGTGGTCCCACCGGCTATGGGAGGTGGCGGCCCAGGCCTCCGTGGCTTCTTGGCAGTGTCCATCCGCGGTGGATGCTGCCATCGTCGGCTGCACCGGGCTTGTCGTGGGTAGCACGGGCGGCAACATTGGCCGGCCTTTAGCGGGATGCTGAACTTCCGTCGCCAAGTTCTCGGTGTCCATGAGGTCCTCAATCTGAATAACCGCACTAAGTGGGCCAGGTGTGGGAGATTCAGGGGCCCCATTGCGCTGGTGATCCAGTATGGGCAGCAACCGACCGCCTTCCCATGGGGTAGTGGCCAAGGCTGGGGTGGCCAAGGACTTCCGCAGCGGACTGCCCGCGGGGCGGGCCCGCGATAACACCCAGGTTTTCCCTGGCGAAGGTTGCAGGAGTTGCGGTGCCCCGTCACCCCATTTGCGTCTCGCCCGCTTGAGCCGGTTCTTCTTTTTGAACATGAGTACCGAGGTCTCTAGGAGGGATGGCACAGGATCGGAACATGAGGTTGAGGAGGATAGGACCCCCGGACTCACCGGGTCCAGTAGAAGCGGCGGGGGGTCTTCGAGCGTCAGGGACACGACGGAGTCCGCGTCCGATCCGCTCTCGTCTTCATTTCCGTGTCGGGAGGGAACGTAGGCTTCGGCCGGCGTGGGCCACCGACCGGACCCCTCGGTGCCCGATGCAAGTCCCGGCGGTGATGGAGGTAATTGCTGAAGGTCATTTGGCGTGGGATTCGGGACCGCCGGCGACGCCAATTCTAGGACGGTGGTACTGACCGAACGACGGAAATCTGCCGGGACGGGCTGGGGCCGAATGGGTGACACTAGGGCGCCAGGTACCTCTAGGTCAAGGGAAGCCAGTGCCAGCCGGTTACGGTGGGCGGCAGTCATGTCACTATCGTCCACCATCATGCTCAGCGGGAAAGCGGATAGGGCGGCGGAGAGGGCGTCCGGGTGGTCCGGGAGGAACAGGTTTTGGTCAATGAGGGCGTCCACGTACGATAGGTCCAGTTGGGCGAAAAGAGCGTCGGTCGGGTGTAACGGAGTAGGCGCGGGCGTGGGGGCGGTGGTATAATCGACGGTGTCACGCGACGATAAAGTGGCAGCAGCGGACGGGACGGTGGCGGGTTCGGGTAATGGCCGCGGTAGGAAGGGATCCAGCGCCACCGTGGTGATAGGCAGGTTCATCATAGCCACAGAGGCTGCTGTGGGTGACGCCGGGCGGCTAGCGGGTTCCTGGTCAGAGACGCTGGCGTTCAGGTAATCTGAGGATAATGTGGCCGGTGACGCTAAGTGGAGAAGGTTAGGGACGGGTGAATTACGCGGGGTCACGGGACCTCCGGCCGGTCGGTTAACTGGGGACGCGGGCGCAGAAGAGTCACTCCCGTTCGTACTGCTACCGTCAGTGCCGCTACCCATTGACGCCCAGCTCTCCCACCCGAGGGCATAGGCGTACTCGAGGGGATCGATGCCACCTGCCGACGACCAATTTGACGGCTCCTGGTGTTTCGTTGTCGCCGCAGTCTCCTCGGTGGCCAAGCCGGGTGGGTTGGCCACCTCGAACTGAATCTCGTCGTACATTTCTCCTTCGTCAGCTTCGGCGTCGGAGCTAGACGGGGAATAGTCGTAGCCAAACGTAGACGAGGTGTGGTCCGAGAGCTCACCGTCCACTATGCTGCGGGCCGCGAATTCCTGCTGGATGGCTGCCGCCTCCGCGGCGTCTACGTCAGAGCCAACCAGATCTTCTGCGTCTAGGGCGGCGACCAGCGCCCCGTCATCGTGGTCAAGGTCGCTATCGCTGGCGTCGAGAGCGGAGTCGTGGCCGGATAACTCGGAATCCCAAGCGGCGGGTGGTGGAGGGGCGGCGGTTGGCTTGATAATTTTCCCGACCTTCTTGCCGGAAGGCTGTAGCTTGACCGGACGAGTTGACGGTGGTGGCCCAATGTCATTTTTACCCCGGCCGGCCCCTCGACCTGGTGGGGGTCGTGGCGGCGGTGGACTAAGGCGCAGGAGAAGGTTGTCTTCCTCGGAACTCCAGTCGGAAATGTTTACGTCGGAAAGGCTATCGGAGCCGCCAAGGTCAGCGGTTGCTGGAGTGCGGCGGGCGGCTTTCACTGGCGAGGACGAAAAGATCGAAGTCGGCCGTGGTGGTTTGGCCCCAAGTTTCTTCCCGCCGCCACCAGTTATTGGCCGGGTGGCCTTACCTGCCCGATGACCAGCGGGCGTCGGGGCGGCTGAGGATGAAGCCAAAAGTCGAGAGCTGGCCGCCAAGGCGCTAGGTTTACCAGTACCGCCGCTGCATGTGCACTCCGAATCGCATACGGGACAAATGTCGAGGTCGTCGTCGCTCCCGCTTCCGGCGCTAAGAAGTGGAGGAAGTGTCCCCATGACGATACCAGGTTTAGGTTTAACCTGGGCGGCCGACGAGGTTTTTGGGGGTCGCCGGGCCTGGGCCCGCTTCTCGGTCTTCGGGGCGGTGGCAGCAGACTTGCGACTGGTCGGGATGCGATCGCGCACGGCGGACGGGGCCGATGATCGGCCATTGGTCGACCAAGGCTTTGCGGTCATGGTCTGGGAGGTTTTCCGGGGCTTCATGGCTCCGGAGGGATGGCTGGAGTAGGTGGGGGTGGGCTGGGTAGGCCCGATCGCATACCCTGGGAGAGGGGGGGGCGAATGAAGTGTAGGACCTTGACGTAGAGAGGAGCTGGGCCAGCGTGTATGGTCTGTGCGACAAAATCGAGGAAAGGGTCAGGCTGCGGGCTCTGCAAGGGTAACAGCTCTGGTAGGCGGGCGGAGGCGATCAGCAAGAGAGTGAAGACGATGCGGCAATGTGGTGCCAATAACCACGATTTCAAGGGCTATGGTAAGTAGTCGCCAGTTGGAGAGAGCGCAAGTAGAAGGTATAGAGTAGATGCTAATGACTAGACCAGGTTATGAGTTGGTGGTTGGGCTTAGGGTTCTTTTTTTTTTTACTTAATGGCGCCGTCACCCTCTGGGCTGGGTATCAGACGTTGCACTACGAAGATGCTGTACATGTAAGCCCGACGCTGAGTACTTTATTCTTTTTTTTTTCTCTTGGCCAATGGTGCCGTAGCAACCTACCGGGGCTGGACTGTCTCAAGGTGGTCGATGCACTGGCGCCTACAGTGTCCTAACCCCCCACTCCCGCCACAGCCAGGCAGGGAGAGTGACCTAGGCCGATACATGGCGGTAGATCCGTCGAGGAAAGGGTGGAGGGGGACCAGAGGCTGCACAGATGAGATGCAGAGCGGCAAGTAAAAAAAAAGGCTGGAGGCCATTAATCTTTACCAGCCAATCACTAGATGGGAAAACGTGGTCGCCTTTTTTTTGCGGGTAGCTTCTCCTCCATTTAGGTCGTTCGGAACCGTTCGAACCTGTTGGGCCTCTAGACACAAGCTTAGCGAGGCAGGTAGGACAGGAGTGTGGAAGGCAGCGGGCGGAGAATACTAAAAGGCCAAGGGGCACAGGCGTGTAAAGCTTGGTGCGAGAATAGTATTGGGAACAATACGAATGGCTTCCAGGCATTAGGTCGGCCAAATTACGCTGCAACACACTTAAATGTATTCCTTGCTTCAGCATCGCTCCATGTCAGCATACTGGCCTAGCCTGCCGTAAGTGAGAAGCCCCCCCCCAATGCGCTCTTTGGTCCTCTACAGCACATGTACAGTGTGGTGGCACTGTGGCAATAAACCGTGGTGTCGATAGGCACTGAATAGGCTAAAGGGGTCAATTCAAGGATAGTGAATGCCTAATGTTAACAACATATACATCCCGTCGAATAGAACTAATATGTGATGGTAGAGGGTCAATGACAGCTGCTTATCAAACGATCCATCGTTCTTATGACGAAGACTAGTCGACGCGAGCCCCCCCTCCCGACTCGTGCACACAGCTCATTAACTCACAGCATGACCAGCTCGATCTTGCGGGCCTCCAAGGCCGGACGGCGCCGGTGCTACAGGTAAAACTTGCAGTGGCCATAGCGGGGCTTGCGGCGCAGGTCCTCGATGAACGGGTAGTTGTGGGCTATCATGAGGCAGTTAAACACGTCGAGTTCCTTGTCCTTGACAAACGCTAGGGTGACCCCCTTGGGCTGCGTGGGGTGGATCTTGGAGATCACCTCGTCTGACGCATCGACATTGGTGGCGTAAGGAAATAGACCGGCGACCTGGATGGTTTTGTGAGCAGGGTAGCTGATAGCGAAGGACGGTAGGGTGTATGAGGGTATCAGGTCGGAGACGGCGCTGGAATCGCCGGCCTTATCGAGCACATAAATTCAGGCCACCTCATCCACGGGGAGCGGCCGGTGGGCCAGCTATTGATCAGACGAGGACTGCTGGGAAACCCGGAAGGCGCGACTCAGGAATCCGCTGAGGAGCCGCGGGGCGCAAACCCGTCTGCGGGGCCTCAATGGGGATTGCGCGCAACGTGACCGGCTTGATTGCGGTCTATTTCGGTGGAAAGTGCAGGCGTCCTGTCTTGATCAGTCCCTTTACGACTCAGGATCCGGTGGGAGTGGCAGCAAGTGGCCTGGAGGGTGGGAAGCACGGCGCCGGCCACGTAGAAGGGCTTGGATGATGCCCTCTCCGGTTGCACAATGGGTAACCGTTTTGATGGACATGAGAGCCAGCCGTTTACTGCGTAGAGTCTTGTGCACGCGCTTACAATTGATCTCGGCAGTCTGCTTGAAACGGCCGCAGAGCCTGATGGTGGTAGAAACTCCACTGGTGAAGGCTACCAGGCAACCCAGCGAGGCTACACGCTGGCCTACATTCCACTACTTCCTCCAACCGGGAGGTTTGGGGGTCTACGTTAGAAAGTCAGTCGAATAATAGCCCGGAAGGAGGAGTGCACCATGAAAGCGCCATTTGGGTTCCCGATACATCATTATTTGCATGATGGCAATGCGATATTCCGGCTCTAACTCGATCCGCTCAAATACCTGCAGGACCGTGATCGGTTCTTGGCGAAACGTGTCCCGGGAGGGGGGCTGAGATTTGGTGCTCTCCTCCAGTCCGGGCTATCTGTTGAGCTGAGGGACAGGCTGGATAATCCGGAACCAGGTACTCGTGTAGGCGGGGCTACAGGTCCTGCATGACTCAGGGTGGGCCTCTGGTGTGGAATCTGAAGCGGACTGTCAGTAGACAGTGCTGGGCTTGGTGCTCTTCGTCCTGTCTAGGATAATATCGGCTTGTGGACTCTCCTAGCCGGCTGACATCTTGATGTTAACTTCAATTTTCACCCCGGCTGGGTTCTATTTTGGAGACGTCTGGGATGACGATCTTTGTTTGCAAAAACGGCTCTGTACAGGGTACTGTCAGCCATTAGAGGGTGGAGGTAGGACTGGGTGCAGTTTATATGGGCAAAGTATGGAGAGCCGTGTCAAGTTGCGTCAGTTGAAAACTCTTGACCTTATCCTAATGTAGTGTAAATTGAGAATATTACTAGGGCCTCTAAATCTAAAGGTATCAAGTGTGTATCTTACCGGTTTCATACTAGCCAATATCATATGCCACCCCTGACGAATTTTCTAGATCTATAGTAAACTGGTACCAAGTTGGGGCCCACTTTTTCAGTGAAGCCCCTTCGTGCGGCTCGCCACCTTTTGGAAATGCACTTTTTAATGCAGTTGCTCTGACCTATGCCGCTGAGGTCAAATTTGCTTTAATAGAGGTTAAACTATCAACGGAAGATAATTAAATACGAGGGTTTCGGAGCTAATAACATATGGTAGGATCTCAACCCTGAGAGAGCGTTGTTGGAAAATAGGAAGGTAAAGGAGAGGGCTCGTTCCAAGCTGGTTTAGGACGTAGGTCCCATTACATCCTGACATTGGGGGAGGACCCCCGCTTCACAGTGGGCCGCGCCATATGGCCTGGTGGGCGTAGTGGGGCCGGAATACGGCGGGGTTCCCACCTGCACACCACATACCAACTATGAAAAGCCAGCTATTCCTCATTCGTTACATTTTTTAGCTCTGATTTCACATTGCACAACTTTCACTAGCCGAATGGCGTTTTCCCCCTTCCGCTTTGCCAGTCCGTAGTTAATTGTTTTTTTTCATACCCCTCTCTCACAGCCAAATCGAGCGTTCGAAAGCGAATTCACCCCTCCGCCATGGCCCCCAAACGAACCCGGGCCTACCACAAGGCCGCCGGCATGTACAAGACGTGGTTCGGATTCCATGAGCCCTACCAAGTGATCGGTGAGTACCCTGGCATGTTCCTGGTCCAAAAGGGATGGACACATGGGTAAATGAAGTTGAATCTCGCGCGGGGCAGGGAGACGCCGTGATCTTCGGTGTTTACTGAGGTCAATGTATGCGGCTAGACTGAGGCCAGTTCGTTCCCAATGGCTAACCCTGTAACTCTCCTTGGCTGCCTTCTGGACACCTTATACTCCCCGATAGTCACTTCCGACCTTATTTCCCGAGCGCTGCGTCTTAAAATCAACTTGCGCGACGAATTACCAAAAATCTTTAACGGTACCGTCAGTGTCCGTAAGTAGCCTAGTAGTGGGCGATCGGGAGACTACTTTACAATGTTCTGTACGGACCGCCCTCGAAGTTGCTCTCAACCGTTTGTCTTCACTGGGGTCCAGCTCCAGTTTCTAACCATGGCCAGCCCTATCACCCAATCCCGTTCTATTGTACCCCGTACCTATCCCTCTACGGACAGAGGTCCCCACGTGTCTCCTCCACCGGTTGGAGAAACAGGGCGACAAGAAGTTGGGCGAGCTGATCGCCGCGCGTCGATTTGAGAAGTGGTACTGCCCGCACCAGATCGGCCGCACCGAGACGAACTGCATCATAGACTGCATTGGCACGCACAACAAGAACCGACTAGCCGTAGCGGCTCAGGATGCCAACTTACGTAAGCGTCTACGTCGTGTGCCCAGCGTCCCTCTGTTACATATCAACAGCTACTCCATTCTTATTTTGGAGCCCATGTCGGAGGCCACCACTGCTGCCATCAAAGCCAAGGCCCGAACCGTCGGGCATGCCCACGCTGCCGAACTCAAACTTCTCGACGCCCTACTGCCTGAAGTTAAAGCCAAGCGGGAAGGCGCCGCCGATTTGGTGCTGAGTGGGGAACCAGAAGTAAAGCAAGATGCTGATGAACAAAACCAGGAAGAGGAGAGTCCGTCCGAGCCAGAGCCGCCGGTACAGCCGGCCAAGAGGCCGGCCGAGGGGGCCGATGAAGTCACAAACGAACCCGCGGACAATCGCGAAAGTAAGCGTGTTCGGAGGACTAAGAAGAGCAAGGTACCTGCAGAGGAAACGGCGACGTAGTACATGTAGGAGGCTGACGGCCGTTGGATCCACCGACTGGACAGCATATGGTCACTGGCTGATGACTGAAGCAATAAACCAAGATCACGATGCACCACCCAATTTTAACAGGTTGGGGGACAGTGAATCGGAGGTGAGGAGTGGCCTACAGCCTCTCTGCTCACACATGGAGGACTAACCATCCTAAATATCTTGAACATCAATCATATTCTGCTATTGTCCATAATCAAATATTCATTGGTCGGGATATTGTGTATAGGATTGTGGTACCCAAAAACCACACTAGGGCTAACGCATGCCTACACCACCTAAAGTAGCTCCACCATTAGCACACCACCCTGCAACCGGCTGCCCGAGTTGCAGGAGCATTCCGGGCATCTCTCCTCGAACCCATACTACTATCGCCCATGAAACCTTTGGCCTCCCAGAGCCACTTCCGAAACTATGAATCCTTTTAGCCTAACCTTGCTATATGAACCACCAGGTTCGCCTTGATGAACTCGGTCTCCATTGTTGTCATCTAGTTTTTTGTATTCGCTTGACAGTGCGTAGCACTCACCATCTAGGGGTGGCCCTTAACTTCTTTGCCTCAATAAACCCTCCCCGCTTGGCTACTTGTCCAGTTGGTGCCAGCCCCTCATTTATGGGCACCACAGTAGCATTGCCCCTTGAAATTAACAGCTACCATAGTCCCTAATAGTACAAAATGATAAATATGTAAAGGTGTTAAATTGCTGACAGTATATTGCGGAATGATAGCTCCTAATCTGATCGGCAATTTCTATCACGATAGAATGAATTGTAGAGCCTATTACACACAGCAAACATCTTATGCGAATGCACTTACCAACCCCACTAGGGCTCAGCGTATAGCTGATGCACATTTGCGTTAATTTCGCATCTGGTAGCTATTAAGGTAGCGGAAGCTGCACTAAAAAAGTCACACCACCATGGGATCACTAAGGCACCTGTTGGGCCTTCCAGCGGGTCTGATAATGCGGTCTAGCTACTGTTATTGGCGAATGAGCTTGCGCCATGCGATGATGAATAGCATGTCACCAGTGTGTAGTATTCGCGGCACGTGTCCCGCGAATTTGTGTTTCGATAGAGGCAAATTTTACGTTTAACGAGTCGAGCCGTTTGAGTGCGCGTTTCCATTGATGAATATAAGGCAAAGTAAGAAACGTTAGCAGAATGGAAAATGGTTGAACCTAGTAGTACGCCGTCTCACAGCATGCTGCAGCTATTCCACCTATTGCTTAGATGAGGCCTCTCTGCCCAGCCATCAATGGTATTGGCCTGGGCTGGTATGGCAAGTAGCATCTACGTTGGCCCTGTCGGTGCAGCTCAAGGACTTGGTGTCAGCGGCACCTACAACAACAGGCGCAACGTAGGGCCCATTAGCTCTGATGCAAAATGCGACGACGCATACCTGCTGGCCACAGCCCGTGCAAACAACACGTCGCCCAAGACGCACAGTTGGCGAGTGGGTAGCACACAATTTTAATCTCAGCAGGCGCAAAAAAATAAACCTGCTGCTATGCGAACACCTCTGCAAAATACAGTGGACAAGGGAATGATTTCAAGGCCATTTTGACGGGATCCTGTAGGGGTGGGATCGACTGTCTCCCTCCGAATCGATCTTTTATTCTATTTCACCCATTGGGGCGGGACTGTTGACAGCTTTCCAAGAATATGGGAGGCAGGATCGGCACAAGTGGAATGATGGCGGCGGCCTTCGGGGCTAGTTTTCCCTTACATTGCTTCCGCGTGCCGTGACTCGGCACTTAGACACGGGCATCGGCGAACAGACTCCGCCTGGCGGTTCAATTCGGCAAGTGCCACCGGTTGTTGCGGCGTATTGTGGCACGGGCGGCTTCGTGGGGATCCCACGTACCACCCGCATCTTTAGTCCTTTTCATCGTGGGTATACTAGTCAACTAGAGCCGCGCTCTCGTTAGGACTCACCGTGGGCCGTTTGGGCAGTTGGGTCCTAATCGTAAGGGGCAGTCTGCCCTGTCGGCCGACAGATCCACTCCAGGCAGGGAAAAGGTGGCGAATGGGTAATCCGGCCAGTGTTTGGACGGTGGTGGACTGCCTGAGCCTATTTTGCAATGGCTACCTCGCCGCTCTTCCCGTTCCGTCTGAAGCTTCTAGTTTCTGCTTTCCGGGTTTCGCAGTGGAACTGAATGCAGTGAGAGAGGGAGGTAGAAGCATCTGCTGTCGTCTACCTGCCAGCTTTCCAAGCCCCTATCTCACCAATTGCTTCCGACTGGTGTGCATTACGGCACCCGCCAGACAAGCACTATATAAAACTGAAATACTCTGCATAGGCCACACTGCCCTCGAATTTTTCGCCGTCACTTACCCTGGAGACCCTTTGCGCATACAGCCTGCCCTTATATCTTGCCCGTGTTGAGCCGCCCCACGCGCCGTTAGCCTTGAATTCCCGGCCGCTTTCTGCGCTCTTGATCTCCTCGCATTCCTTGCCGTAACGTCTGCTCGGTTGGCAGCGCGGCTGCATTTGCTAAATAGTTGGCTGTTCCGCTTTGAAGCCCCGTCGTCACCTTAGCCCATTGCTCCGACCTCAACATGCCTCCCAAGGCTTATTCTAAACGGAAGACGCCAATTCCGTTGCAAGGCCAGCCTCAGGCCAAACGGCCGCGTCTTCAACCGGTCGGGCCTCCCCGACTCCGCCTACCGTCTCGCAAACCCTCTACGAAGACACACGGTACGGGCCCCCAGATCCCACCAAATAAGAAAACACTCCTCCCCAAGGCACTCCGGTCCAGTGTAAAGGCCGCTCTCATACATCGTCCGACACGACTGGTGCGCCCACAACCGCACGCCAAACCCAACCCCCTCCTTAAGCGCACGTTGCAGCCGACGCGGTCGCCGCCACGGTTGAGTCTGCGGCTCAGCAACCTGCCGCCGGAAGTTACCCCGCAGGCGGTAGTAGACGTGCTCCAGACCTGGGGTAAGGTCCGGGAGTGCGCCCTCTTGCCCTGCAATCCGGCCGAGGCGGACCGCCCGCGCGAAGCTCGGCTTGTCTACCAGCCGCCACCGACATATCCGGAGGCGCTGCACTACGCTGCTACGGCTACGGTGGACCACCCCGAGGGCTTCATTTTCATTCAGGGTCGACCCGTTACTGTTACCGGGACAGTCCACGCCGCTGCCAAGGCTGGTTTGGCGACGGTCGAGCACGCCCTCGTGGCCTATCAGTTCAACGCCGGAGTCCTACTCGACGGTAACTCGTTCTTATCAGAGTGGACCCTGCCGACCGGGGCGGCTCTGACCTTCAATGAAACATCACAGCAGCTCCGCGTCCAGTTTTCCTGGCTGGGGGAGGAGTACCGTCTGGATATCGAAGCTAGCCAACTCGCCGATCCGATCCGCCTTCATTCGCGCACACTCCCGACCCCACCCTACAATTGGGGTCGTCAGGTTCTCACCGCTGCGACTATCCCGTCGACTCTCCCTAGTCTGGGTCCCGTCAACCCGCAGTGTACTACTTCGGCCGTCAACCTGATGGTGCGCACAGCCCAACCACCCAAGGTTTATCGTCTCAACCCAACGTTGCCGGCGAGCCGGCCGGACCACTGGTACGCCGACGACCTCTGGGAGCGGGTCACTCACATTCCGCACCGGGCTGACGACACCAGCGAGTCGAGCAGCGGGACCGAAACGGACACCCTCAAGGGCCCCTTGGTGGCCGGTGTAGAGGAGGGGAACATTAATCTGGGCCAGTGGTTAACCTACCACTTCTGCTTTATCACTGGCGTGCTCAACAAGGCCCCGGTACCTGCACCCCGGGACTCGGCTAGTCTGGACTGGGCTACCACAGGGGAACATCCCGACCAGCGTGCGCTGGTCACTGTCCCGCAGCCGGGGACCGCCGTCCACTTTGAAAACCAGTGGCTGGGCAACGTCCGGGCGATGAAGAGCCTGCAGCGGCACTTCTTCAACCCCAGCCTGGACCGTCGTAATCAAGCTGCTTACCCACGGCTCCTTGCCAACGCGTCCCGTAGCCTAACCGCCTTGGCCCGCCTTGACGATCTGCTACCTTTTGAACCCAGCTATGTGCTGTCCGCCCTCGTCTCCCACGGCCTGCTCAGCGAGTACGATATTGGTAACGATTTTCTAGCCCGGCTTCGCTACCTCCCTGTGGTCCAGGCCACCCAGGCGCTGTCTTTCTTGTTTGGCCACCGCCAGCGAATCGCCTATCCATCCCGCGAGCTGACCTGGGCCCTCAGCACCCTGGGTGGCGAGGTGATCGATCTGACCGAGCTTCCGGGTTCCCCTGGCCCTGAGGCCCAGCCTACAGCGGACGAATTGGGGATGGGTGCACCCGGCTCCGAGGTGGTCGCAGCGGACTCGACCGCGCCCGCTGCGTCCATGGTGAGCGCCCCAGCTCCCTCGGCCCCCCCAACGATCGAACCCACCCCCTCGACCGCCATCGCGGCTGCTCCCGAGCGTCTACGTCGCCACGTGATGATGCGTAAGGTCGTGGTGACCCCCACTAAAATATACCTGCAGCCACCCCAGCTGGAACTTTCCAACCGGATCCTTCGCCAGTTTGACGCAGTGCGGGATCGTTTCTTGCGGGTGTCGTTCCGGGACGAAGACCATGAGCGGCTATCTAACCACCAGAGGGCGGCGGTAGCCTCGACCGGTCTCTACGCACGGGTATACCGCGCCCTACGCCGCGGGATCCGGATCGCCGGTCGCCACTATGAATTTTTGGCCTTTTCTTCGAGCCAGCTCCGCGACCACAGCTGCTGGTTCTTTGCTTCTCAGACGGCGGTCGACGGGTGCGGCGGATCGGCCGAGCCTCCCGTGACCGCTGACCGGATCCGCGCCTGGATGGGCGACTTCAACTCGGTAGGCACCGTGGCTAAGGTGGCGGCCCGCATGGGTCAGTGCTTCTCTACGACCTACGCCGTGTACGCCCTGGCTGCCCCGGAGGTCACCATGATCCCGGACGTGGTACACAACGGGTTTACCTTCTCCGACGGCGTAGGCCGGATCTCCCCGACCCTGCTCGTTCACATCGCCAGCCATCGCGGGCTCATTACCGTGCCTAGCGCCATACAATTTCGCTACGGTGGGTACAAGGGCGTGTTGACCCGCGACCCCCGCCTGGTGGAGGGCAAGGATGACATCAACGGGCGCCACATCATCTGCTTGCGACCTTCTCAGGCCAAGTTCGCCTCCAGCCACCCGGTCCTGGAACTGGTCCAGCCCGCGCTGGCCACCCCGTGTACACTCAACCGCCAGCTCATTCTGGTACTGGCCACCCTCGGCATCCCATCCAAGGTCTTCCATGCCCTTCAGTCCCAAGTTGTGCACCGGGCCAACTTGGCTCTCCGCGTGCCAGGCAAAGCGCTCACTTTGCTCCGGTCCAGTTTTGGTGCCGAGTCCCCCCCGACTCGGCTGCTGGCCACGGCGGTGAGCGCTGGGTTCGATCCGGCCACCGAACCCTACCTACGCGGCCTAGTACGCTGTTGCGTGGCTGATCTGTTGCGCGGGCTCAAGGAAAAAGCCCGCATCCCGGTCCGCAAGGGGATCCGGCTCATGGGGGTGATGGACGAGTGGGGCGTGTTGGGGGACCGTGAGGTGTTTGTACAGTATACCGACCCAGCCGCCCCGCACTCGTCACCCCGAGTCGTCCAGGGTAAAGTGGTGGTGGGCCGTAACCCATGTTTACACCCGGGTGATCTGCAGATCGTCGAGGCCGTGGACCACCTAGAACTGCGACACCTCAGCGACGTGGTGGTATTTTCGTCGCGAGGCCCGCGTGATCTCCCCGGGATGCTGAGCGGAGGTGACTTGGACGGTGATATGTACACGGTGATTTGGGACCCTAAGCTTGTCCCCGTGGCCCAGTACCATAACCCTGAGCCCCCGATGGATTACTCGGCCCCGCCGCCCGTCCTGGCCCCGCGCATCACCGTGAACCACATCCGTCGATTTTTCCTTGATTTCATGCTCGGTGACGCCATGGGGCCCATTGCCAACGCCCACCTGGCGCAGGCCGACTCACACCCGGACCAATTGGTCCGCCATCCACACTGCCTGGCCCTGGCCACCCTCCACTCCCGTGCCGTCGACTTTGCCAAGACTGGCCTGCCTGCTGAGATGCCCGCCGCCCTCCGGCCCACCCAGTACCCCACCTTTATGTCAAACTACCCCAAAAGGACCATGTACGTGTCCCGCAGCGTTATAGGTACCCTCTACGCGGCGGTGGACGCCGAGGTTTCCCTCGCGGAGCTTCGCCAGGGCCACGCCTCAGATGCCAATGCTCCGTCTGTCTCGTCGGTGAAGCCGACTTCGGGGAAAATCCCCCGGGCCCGGGCCATCCCACCCGTCCCTGTAATGCTAACCCACCCGGAGATGGCCAAGTACCTGCCCGAGGCCCGCCGGCTACGCCGCGCCTACAATGCGCAGGTGGCCGTCTACCTGCGCCGCTACGGCTTCGCGACCGATATCGAACTGATGGGCGGCGTGTCGCTCCTGAACTCCTCAGCCGGCATCGACCGCCCACGTGACTACGAGCTACGCGAGACCTTGGCCTACCTTGTTGAGCGTCTCCAGGACGACTACCGGGCTCGCTTCCTGGAGGGCTTTGACGAAGCCATGGTGGCCCGGTTCAAGAACTTGGCTCACAGTCGACCCTGGAGAAATCCCCGGACCGATTTCACGGCCCTAGAGCCTATCCTGGCCAAGGCCGCCGCGTGGTACCACGTCACATACCAGCCGGCCGAGCGAGACGGAACATTGGCTAGTGGTAGTAAGCCTGACCCGCACGCCCATCTCATTTCCTTCCCTTGGTGTATTCCGGAGGCCCTGTGCGCCCTGCGTCGCACCGTTGTGCCCCTGGCCTCGGAAAAAAAGTCAACCAAGCGGAAGGTCGATGCCATTACTGGCAAGCCTCCGGTCTCCACCGCCATCGAGACCTCCGCTTCGGGCCGTTTACCTGATGAGGAAGGGGTCGCTCCCAGGCCACTGAAGGAAGCCGAGACGGTCGTGCAGCCTTCAACGGATGACCCGACCGTGCCAACCGGGACCGAAGCTATGGCATCGAGCCCCGCACCTGCCAGTGAGGCGACCATGGTGATGTCGCCGCCCAAGGCAGGACCTGCCGAACCGGAATTAACTGGCGCCGAAAGTCCAACGAATGTCGCCATAGTGGTAGACCTGACCTCAGACACGGAAATGGATTACGTGGACACCGCCGCCGAGCCGCTACCGGGAGAGACCGCCAACGTTCTCGGTGACCAGTCCGATGAGACCGCGGGGTGTTTGGCTGGACATACGGAGAAGGAGGAGGAAGGTATAAGGACGCTCAAGGCGAAGGTCTTTGGCGACTCGGAATTAGACCCAGACTCCGACCATGATATTGACGAGGCGGTTTCATTCGCGGAGATAGAACTGGCTAGCGGATCCGTCCGTCGAGGCACTGCCGATTTGGGGGGCTTGACCGCCGAGGCCGACACGCCCGATATGAAGGACCTAGCCAATTTTATAGAGGGTATGTGATTTTTCGGAGTAGCGCATTCAATTGCTTACCATCATGCAGGCCCACACGGCGGGGCCTCGTGTCTGTACTGTTATATATAGTTGCTGTCAGCTGTGTTGACGCGTGCGGTTTGATAAATTGACAAATAAGCAAACTACACGATCTACTTGCTAATCGTTCGACCCCAGCCGGCTAGTGAAATTAGGGGCTGTCGGGTGGGTAGGGGTATGGTATTGGATTTTAATCGCGTCAGATGTTCAGATTACAAGCTGCCGAGTTGACAGGGTGGAGAGCGTAGGATGTGTAAGCATGTACAAGTACGAATGAAAAATGAGGTGTGGAAGCGATGGAAAAGAAAAAAAGGCGTATGATGGAAGAAGAGGTTGGATGTTAGATAAGGATGAGCGCCAGGAGAGCTGGTGCTGGTAAAGAATTAAATAGTGAAGCCGTAGGCGGTGATCAGACAGGTAGGTAAGGGAAGCCGTAGCAGCGTAACGGAGAATAAAAAAAATACAAGCGGCTCTCCCGGCGTCTGTACACCATGTGGCCAGTAACCCGTGGTTGCAGAGGGAGCGAAATGGCTCAGCAATGCAGCGTGTAGCACGCTTCCCTCTTTAGAAGACCCGGCGAAGGGCGGCCTCGAGGGCGTCGTTGGTCTCACCGGCTGCCCCCTCGTCACCCTTGGGGGCTGCGGGGTACGGAGCAGAGACACTACCCAGCCTGGTGACCGATACGCCCTTATTCTCTGCCGATAACGATGACGACGACGAAGAGGAGGAGGCAGCGGAAGGTTCTCCGAATAGCATCTGCTGCACAAAGATGGCCGAACCTAGGCTGAGGTTCACGGCGTTTGAGGTTAACCCTTGTAAGGTGCAGTAGTCTTCAGTCGAGGCGGCCGGTTCGTCCTGAGACCCGGCCTGGTTACCATTAGCAGCAGAGGCATCAGACCTGGACACATAGTACTGGGACGGCGGCGGAACTGCAGTGGCGGCGGCCGTAAACGGTGATCCTGGGAGAGGACTGGCGACAACCGGCGAGTCTTCAGCGTCCCAACTCTCGTAGTGACTGCGCAACGTATGATAGTGAGAGCGGGTGGTAACTGGCAGGGAGGCCGGGCTGGTGGCGCTGGTTAGAGTGAGGGCCCGGGCCCGAGAAACGCAGGTGGGTGGAGCCGGGGCCGGGGACGGGGCCAGCCGGTGATAGGTGCGGTGCGTTGAACTGGACAGGGCGGTGATGGTCTGTCGCCGTAGTCTCCAGCTCGCCGCGGGCGACTTGAGCAACCCGCTGCCCTGGGGCTTGGGGAAGGACATGGGCGAGGGTGGGCGGCTAGGGTGGGGGAATGGGGGGGGGGTCACTTGGATCGTGCAACGAAGCGTGAGGCCCTGCACAAAGTATAGCCCGGATCGACTAGGTCCAATATAGTGGCCACACGAGACCAAGAACAGATAAACGATTCTAAAAGGATTCGAAACAGTGGTGAGGACGGACTTCACAGGGGTGGGGGGGATCCATAAGAGACATAAGGCGACAGTGATCGATCCTTAGCACTTGACACTAGGTCATTCAGCAAAGTGTGCGGTGGAGGCCGTAAAATGGGGGAGGAGCAGGGGCAATGGCGCTGGGCGAAACGAAACCTGTGAGACAACAGCTTCGTACGAAAAAAAAAAAAAAAGTAAGAAGGGTGGCGAACACTTGCTCAGGGGCTAATGGCTGGATTGACTCTGCTAAACTAACCTACCACACTCGTCATTCTTCCGCGGTCGACGGTGTACCCACGCGTCTCCGCCCCTGCTCTCGTCATTGATGATCTGTAGGGGGTGGCTCATAGTTTGGCCATCATTCTTGCCAAAAAAAATAGACCGTAGATGACTGTGGGGCGAAGAAATACTTACCCCTTTTAGGGTGTAACACGCAGCGTATACCGAGTGGCTTACGGCAGGATGATGTCACTAGGCAGCTGCTGAGATCACTGGATTAGCGATGGCAGTAAATAGTCGGATGAAAAGTGGCTCGATATCTGCCCAGTTTACTATTGCTGCTAGGATGGGCGATGAAGTATTGGCTATAAACTTGACCACTGGCGAATAAATCGATAGCCCCATGGCCTACCCGGCCGTCATTTCCGTTTGTGCAGACTTCCCTTCAAGCTTGGCAATGGTTCAAGACAGGTTTGTACCCTTAGCACCGTACGCAGTACCGGCATGATGATTGCCATGTCAGTTAAGTTTTAAATAGCTAGATAATGCTGGTCACCAAAATCGAAGTGTGGTACGCCACAGCTCTACCATCGCGCAGGAGAGGCCAGTCCACACACCTGAGTTCGTTCTCTCTTCTTCCATTCCCCACCAAACCATGCAGCTCCGATGGTGAATCATTAAGTGATTCAAGAGGACCGCCAATGAGTGCCTCTAAACCCTAGGGGAGCGGGCCGCATAGAAACTAGTGAGAAACAATAATAATTAAACGCAGCGTTAAGGGCTTAGGGAATAGATATGCCAGTTACACCATTATGTTCTAGGGGAGCGCGCTGGCTATTGGGTCAGGGCAGGGATACTGTAGGCCTGGGTGGCCTCCTGGGGGCTGCTGGCCGGAGGGTGGGTCACCTCGAGCTTAAACGAGTCCAGGTTGAGGTACAGGCCGTGGAGAGTGAGCGGGGGCGCCGTGGCATCCTGCCAGCGGGCCTGTACATAGGTAGACTGGGCCAACTGAGACAGAGAGCGGCGGATGTTGAGCTTGGTCAGGTCCAGTTCCATCTGGTCCTTGGGGAGGGCCTGATCCAGGTGCTGGCCGTCGCAGGTAAAGCCCTGCTTCTGAAGGGCGTGCAGGTGCTTGACGGGGGTGAGCCACTCGTCCAAATGCTCGCCAGCGGGCTGGCCGGACAGGGTGGCGAGGACACCGCCGCACATAGCATGGCCCGTGACTACAATGTGCTCCACCTTGAGAACCTTGACGGCAAACTCGAGTACCGACATGGCGCTCAGGTCGGTGGTGCTCACCACGTTGGCGATATTACGATGCACAAACAGCTCGCCTGGGTTGGAGTTGGTAATCATCTCGGGTGATACACGGGAGTCGGCGCAGGCTGGCGGCGATAGGTGAGGGGTGGGAAATACCACGGTTCAAGGCGGCACACGGGCGGGAAGCGTGAATTAGTCTAATTAAGGGTGGGTAGGACAGCCTGGGTAAACACCCTTCCACCTTAGCACGTTTTGACCACTTCATGTTTGCTTCTGGGATCACACATACACGCGTACATCGAATCGTATCAGTCCGAGCACGTTGCCCTCGAAAGGTACCAAAACGGGCCGAGGGTAACCAGGGCGCAGGGCGGCACTAAGTTTCCGACTACAAGCCTGGATACCTGCTGCAGCCCGGCCAAGGTGCCGGTAAGGGTGACTGGTGACTCATTTCGGGCTGCATGCGGCCTCGTCGTCTCAACCACTTACTATACCACAAGGTGCGCGGGGCCTGGGCCTGGGAGAGCTGAGCGGCCAGTTGGGGGACTTTGGCCTTGAACTCGGCGGCCCACTGGGCATTGCCAGACAAGAAATGTCTGAAGGGCATGGTGTTGCTAAGGGAGGCGATGGAGGAGGAGGACTGGTGGTGCGATTGTGGTATAGAGGTACGTTGGAATGGCAAGAGGGGGAGAGAGAGAGCGCGCGGTATAAGCCTCGAACTCGGGGACGACGCGGCCCGCGTTTAAAAAGTCTACGGGGGAGGACAGAGTCCAAGTGGAGAGGAGACGGGTCAGGGTGCATGAGGTAGCCGGAGTGGCCAGGTATCGACTGGTGTGACGGCCTCGGAGGGCTCACGAGACCAGTGGCGCCGGGTTGCGCATGCGTTGTTCAATGGAGGCGAGGGGAGGGCGCTGAGTTCAGGAGATCGAGGCAGATTGGTTGAGTGCCTGGTGGACACTAAGTGGTCACTGTGAGAAGTCCAGCTCCAATAGGAGGACAGGTGGAATAATAGGGAGATTGGTAGTGGATGGTTTTTATCACTTACAGGGAGGCGGGGTACGGGGTGCGGGGCGTGCAATCGGTGAAGCGGGGGCCAATGTGGAGGTCTGGGGCAGCACCTGTGGCCAACGGGAGGACTTTCAGGATGGACCGAGTGGGCCGAACCAAGGGGCGGTGGACTGTAGCCATACCTAAATTCACCAGGGTGGATCATCATCTATTCTGGAGATAACGCGCAATGGGATAAGTGGACCACGGGCCGTCGAACGCAAGGCTTACGTACCACAGCCAATAGGCTTGGGGACGGCGATAACGAGACAAGGGCGTCCTATCATGAGCCCAAATCTCCTGTGGCCAGCAGATCAGGGGAGTCATTGGAGGGACATGGCGATGTTTATTATCTCTGTCTAAACGTTTGCCAAGATAAACTTAGCCCGTGGGAATGGGCGAAAAGCAGATCCTGCAGGCTAGCACGCTGGCCAAGCGGTGATGTTTCATTCCTTCCCAACACCTCGCCCACGTCCCTGCCTGGTCGTTAGTTTGTGGTGAGCACCGCGGGGGAACGGTATGCGCAAACAGAAAGACCCAGCTTGTGCGTACCGTGAAGCGCCATGGAGATGTCACGACACGTGCGAGGTCAGATGGAGAGGGCTTGGAATCGAAATAGGCCGCCCACAACGTTGTGAGTCAGCACAGCTGGATGTCGAAGGCATTATTGCTGTAGCTAAAATCAATTTGGTGTCTAAGGTGCGGCAGCGGACGGTATGACCCATTTTAAAATCAGCCCATTCCTCACTTTACAATTGACCTTTTTACCTCTCCACCGTGTTGACTTCTGAAGCCCCGCCTCGCCCTTATTTACCAACCGTGATGTGTGGGTTCCTCATTAATCATTGCCGAGCCAAGCGTGAGAGCCAATTCAGATAAAATATATTTTGCCTGGTGGCCCTTGATTAGCAGTCCCTTGCCACACCACAATCAACTAGTAGCTAACGCTTTCATAAGGGGTATTACTCCCTTGACGATGAGCCTCAGCCTGATCGTTCTTCAGATGACACTGGTGAGCTTTATGGGGCCATAGTCCTTACACCGTTGGAGGAAGCCCCTTATCCGACTACTGAACAACCAGCTCATGCTTGCCGCACTTCCCCACCAGCATGCACAATGTTCTGCACAAGAACCTGGGGTTGCATAGCTATTTCAATCGCTGGGTCCTCTACACCCTCACCCTCCACGGCTCTACCATGATAATGCATCACCACATCGTGCCGAAGCTACCCAGGCCGACATGCCCGCCTCCAAACTTAGACTTCTTTCGGCCCCTCCCTACGGTCCTGGTCTGCCCCTCTGTGACTTCCGGCTGACCGGGGATATGAAACAGCAGCTAAGGGATAAACAATTCACCACGGTGGAGGCCGCCGTGGATGCCTGGCAATAGTAGCTAGCTAAGCCCCAGCCAAGTGACTATCCAGCCTGCCATGGTAGCTGGCCAGAACGAGGTCGTCGAGTGGTACCGGTGGGTGGAAATTACCTTGAATAAACAGCTTTTGATTTAGAAAACCTGTAACATTATAGTGGAACCTATACATAACGTCGTGTATTTCGTTTCTATTGCTCTAACCAATAGGGATGATACCAACTTTATCGATCCTCGGATAGCTCGGAATGCGGTACTGTCTTGATTGCTTCAGTCCAAAGTATCAGTTGTGAACCAATTTCCACTCTTTATCACATCGTTGAACATGATATTGGATTTCATCTATTCTGTTCGCATAATGACCACAAATTTCCATTATATCCGAGGCACCTTCGGGGGGGGGATAACCACAGGCTCAACCAACCATAAATAAGTAAAATTGAGACATTGTAAAATAATAATAATAATAATAATAAAGTGTAGCACAGCTCGTTCAAGTCACGAGCCACACGAAACGATGGTACACCAGTTGCATTGCCTCACCATATCACATATGGAGGGACTCACCAACTTAGGTTCTGGAACGGAAGCACGGGCTTGGCGTTCTCGAGCTCCAGGGCGAACACGAGGTATTCGTTAGCAAGCTCGACCTTATCGTCCTGTAACATAATCTGGGCGAGGAGAGTCCAAGCCTCAGCCACGTCCCAGCCCGTTCCGCGGGTGATTTCCTGGAGGAGTCCCGTGGCGATGGCGGCCTTCCCGAGTCGAAGGTAGGCGCGGGCGAGGTGAACGCGGGTTGGGGTGTGGAGCGGTCCGAGAGCCAACCCAGTCATGAAGTGGCGGATGGCGGCGATCAGGTTCCCCGGCGGTTGTTGTTGTTGCGGCTGCTGTGACGCCGATGCACCGGGGACATTACCCGTGCTCAATCCCGCCACGGTTGGGTCTTCCAGTTCGTTCAACCACGGCGACACCGCTGGCGAGGAGGCGGCGGGAGGTTGGTTGGTGGCACCTGCCATCTCATCGGGATCGCAGGCTGTCATCAGTAGGCCATGCTGGCACCATACGGCGGGGTATTCCGGGTACACTCCTTCGGCCTCCACAATGGCCGCCCGGGCGTCCTTGTGCCGGCCCAGACGGCGGAAAGCCGCCGCCGAGAGCAGCCATAGATCGGCGAGGGCCTGGCGTGCCCGACGCTTGCGCAGGGTCACCTTGTAAAGCTCCGGCGACCCGTCTTCAGATTCCCCCTCTGTCCCGGCGGCGGGGTCGGCGGCGACCTTGGGGGTAGTGCTACCCCCCCGGGAGGTGGAAGGTAGGGCGCCACCCACGCTGGAGGGCCGACCGCTCGGGACAACGTTTGTGCTTGACGAGCCCGGGTTGACGCCGCCGCCGGGGAGCCACGAGGTAGACAGGTGACGACCGTGATTAAGGTGGGCCACGGAGTTCACCGAGACGGTGCTCTGAAAGTTAATGCGTGGGAGATCCTGCACGGTAGAGGAGAAACGAGGGGAAATGATATCCTTACCGGCGTGGTTGGCCGTCGTGGGGGTGGTGGGACCCGAGACCGAACTCCGCCGCTTCCCGCGGACCTTGTCGCGGGCCATCCGGGCCAGGTGACGGCCCTCAGCGGTGGCCAAGTGGACCGTCCGGGTGGATCGGCTGATCAGAGCGCGAGCTCCGCGATGCTGCGCGTGGCGGCGGCTGCTGTTACGGTTCAGCGACAGGTCGGGTGTGGAGAGGACGTCACCGGTACTGGCGTGGGCACGCAGGGCCGGGGACGGATGGCCCGGTGAGGCTGACAGACCGGCAATGCGGCCGCTGCCGTGGGTGAGGGCCATGCTCACTAGGGCGGTGGGGTTGGGACCGGCCTCCTGGCCGTAAATTTTACCGTACAGCGCGAACAGGATGCTGTGGAGCTGTAGCGCACTCTGCGGCCCGTGTACCAGTTCGTACACCTGGCACTGGGTGATTTTAAGGGCTAGGTAGGCCTCGCCGTCCTCCAGGTTGGGGTGAAGGGCAGCCAGGGCCGGTACATGCACGGGGCCTGGGCCGGCGTGGCTGAGCACAGCCTGCTGGATCTCTGCATCCACGTCACACCAGTCCGATTCGCGGCACCCGACCTCGCACACCTGCAGAGCGCGCTGGTAGTCCTTTTGGGATGAGATAAGCAGAGCCAAAAGGTTCCAGGCATTGAGATAGTCCGGGCGCAGGGCCAGAGCCTGCTTAGTGGCCAGGAGCGCCTCGTCCGTGTTGCGGCTTACGGCGTGCTGGCGAGCGTAGTGGTAGAGTACCTCGCTGTTGCCCGGGTCCAGTTCGGCGGCCTTGCGGTAGGCTGCCAGGGCCTGGTCCTGGTACTTGGCCCGCCGTTCGGGGTCCTCGGCGCGTAGACATGTCTCCGAGTAGAGGCAGCCCAGGTACTGGTGCAGTCGGGCCCGGGTGGCCGGCGGGACCGGATCGGCTCGTGTGCCGGCGCCCAGCGACAGGGCGTATTCGAGGATATCCTGGGCCTCGCGGTATCGCTCGAGGAAACGGATCAGTACATAGGTCCCCGTGGCCAAGGTCTCGATCATTCTAGCTTTGGTCTCGGTCTCCCCTGCGACGACCGGCGGGGTGGCAGACCGTTGTGAGTAGATGGAGGATCGGGCGTCCTTTGAGGTGTGCAACAGAGAGCTGCGACGTTCGGGTACGTCCAGGGCGCGGACCGGCCAACTGGACGGGGATTTCGGGCCATCGGACCCTTCACTTTCGCTCTCGACCTTGCGCTTCTCCAGGTACCGTTTGCATTCGCCCCAGTACGAGTGAAGGGCCAGCTCGGCCTCCTCGTAGTCACCATACGCGGTGAGGCTGTTCACCAGGTGACGCAGGACGTGTAGGGAGTTGTACGTATAGCGGGACATGCGGTAGAGTAGTTGGACCAAGGCCCGCAATTCGGCAGGGGACTGGGCCCCCATGAGCTGCCAATCGGCAACAGCCTGGTCCACCATGTCGATGATGGGGGTATGGGTTTCGTGGGCCTGCGGGAACCGGTACACGCTAGGCAAGAGGTCTTCGTATTCGTGGTACAAACCCATCAATTCGAGTTTAAACGTGGTCGGGTAGTAGACTACGGGTGGGGCTGGTTTCGTTGCGGCGGCGGCCGGATGGACAGGCGGCGGGGCAGCCACGGTGGCAGCGTCGGCGGCGTGGTCGGGCAGGTACTCCCCATGGCGGTACGCGTCGGAGAGGGTCCGCACGAGCTGGGTCAGCACAACGATCCGGCAGTGCGGTTGGAAACCGGCGGGCCAATGGCGGGCCTGGCGAGTATAGGCACGGCAGATGGCGATACCCGGCTCTTTGGCAGGGAAGCTGAGACGCAGCAGGCAGCACCGATATAGGGCCTCGTGGTACCACCACTGCAGTTCCGGGACAGCGGCCGGGTTCTGGATGGTCCGGTAGAAATTGAGGGACTTCTCGTAGAGGGTGACCGCAGCGGTCCGGTCGGACGTTTCCGAATAGATACCCAGTAGGGTGTAGCGCTGTAGGGTCAGGACCCGGGCGTACTCGGGCGTGATGGTGCTGCGCAGAATCTCTGGGAGAGTGGCCAGCACGGTGGCGCACTTGCCGTCGTTTCCGGCGTAAAAATGGGTCAGCGCCAGAAGGGATCGGAACTGGGTGTTGAGTGCCTCGTCGCGCTTGGCCGCGGTCTTTACCTTGCCCAGGGCGGCCTGGACCTCGGCCAGGTCCGGCAGGTAGGTGGCCTGGAGGATGGGTTTGGGTGGGCAGTAAGTGGGCTGTAGGGCGTCGCGGGCGGTAGCCAGGCGAATGTATTCCTTGGCGTCGGCGTAGGGCGCCGCCACGGATGGGGAGGAGGTACTGAGCCGCGGGGTGGCCTCCAGGGAAAGGTCCGCGTCATCCCCACTGCCGCCCGGGGGTACCTCCAGAGATAACCTAGTCTGGGTGGCGAGGGCCAGGGAGTCTACGCTAGGGCGAAGGATGGCCTCGGCAGGGAGACAGGAGGACAGGACGCCGTGGCTGTGGCTGCGGTCTGGCAACACCCCGCCACTGCTGGGGCCCGTGCGGAAGACCTGGTAATTGGACGTGTCCACCAGCTGATTTACCCGGTGTTGGCACAGCAGTAGAGTGTTGTACACCTCGCCGGCTTCGCGGTTGGGGCAGTGTTTGAGGTAGCGCCGTGCCAATTCGGGCAATTTATCCGTATCGCGGCGGCACAGGGCCTGGTCGACCTCGTGCTGGATGCTGATAAACTTGCTCGAGGTCATGGTCAAACGGGGGGGGCGAGTACGTCTGCCTGCGTCCCGCTTACTGACGTCGGAGGTGTGATGAGCAAAAGGGGAGCGTGTGCGTGGATATATATGAAGCGGACACGTCGATGCAAGTGTGCGGGTACGGCCAAGATGGTAGGTCAATTGTGTTGTTGGGAGGTGGTAACGGAGGGGTCAAGTTGGAGGTGGGCGCTAGTCAGCGCATGAGTTGCAAAAAAATTCAAACTGGTGACCGAAGCAGGGTGGGGATGGACGTTGTATGTTGGCCACAAGTTAACTGGCTGGGGCCAATCAGTAACCACAGCCCGTGGTCTGGACGGGTTCGGGTTACGGATATAGGGGTGGTACGAAGGGTTAAGGGGGGGGAACTTGCAGGGTGGAGAAAGAGTGAACCCGGCGAATAGGTGGTGACCAAGTGCTGGAGGGTAAAGCACTTCCCCACTGTCTTTCTTCAGGAAAAATTTGTGCGTCTCACCCGACCCATGCGCTTGTCCTGAAAGGTACAATCGGCGTGGGACGCGGTTGGGCTGGGTTGGGTCGGCCTGAATTCGGTTGGGTAACCAGCCGTGAGTGAGTGGGGGAGTCGCAACAAGCTATGGGTGGTGTATTGAGTGGGAGGGAGGGGGCAGCTTAGTTGCCGAGATGGCCCAACAGTCCTGGCTTGCGAGGCTGGGCATTGCCAAGGCCCTGGCAGCTTGGCGGGCTGACGATACGAGGCCCGCGGGGAGCGAAGGTCCAACGGTCTGGACCGGCGTTTATGGCTCCCGCTGAGCCAAAGTAAGGAGAGACGTGGCACTATCCTACACTGACGAGATATACGCACCACGCGCACACCGGGGTGGCTTCCAGCCACTGCTGTGGCCTGCTTTCATGAGGGTGGCGCCGAGGTATTCATTACCTGGTTGCACCGGCCGATGTGGGCTTGGAATCGTTCTATTCTTGGCTATTGCAACCTCTTCTCCCACTAGTCTATCTGTGATACGTCCGGAATATTATCATGCAGCGATATAGGCAGAGGGTGCGAGGGCGGATAGTTTAATATATCGTACAAAAACTGAATATGACACGACTAAGCCGTGGAAGCGCCAGGGCAAGGCGGCGCCTCGGGTTGGCGATTACGGGCGATTCACACACGCCCCTACTTGCGGTTCATAAAGGCCGGGCCACGCATGGTTTGGCCAGGCAGCACGTCCTCCGACGACGACGAGGCATTTGAAGGCTGTGACGACCGCACAAAGTTAGCCGCCGTGTGCCTTGGAGCCTGTCGGCTCTTCTCGTACTCCTGACGCGCGGTATGCTCCTGGGCGGCGAGGTCATGATAGAACGGGAATAGCTCGCAGTAGCGCGCGAGCTGCCGGGCGCCTAGGTCGCGGGCCCGGCGACCAAATTCGTCGGCGTTGTCCACCGTGACCTGACCGCGGAGTCCTTGCTCGCAGGCTTCGGTTAGACCAGTCACAGCATATCGGCGAGCAAGGTCGAGCAGGGCCCAGGTCTCAGCCGGCTCGCTGGGCGGCTGGAAAGCACCTGGCTCAGATGCGACCTGATCGTACATGTAGGCCAACATGGACCGCACCGCGGTCGGGTTAGCATCTACCAGCTTCACTTCCGATGGGCCCTTTCCTTCACTCGACTGCTGGTCTGCGATATGAGCGCTGTAATGACCCACCACGTCAGCGTGTACTGCAAAGGTTTCGGGTTGGGCGTCGGAGCCTTGCGGAGGTTGGGCTACCAGGGTTAAGTCGCTGCCGGATGTATCATTCAGGCTACGGCTGTCCAGATTGCCGGTGGGCGGGGGCACCACGGGCCGGGCCACGTCGGGACGCAGATCGGTGCAAATCTCCAGGCCCAGGTTCATGATCTCGGCCTCACCTTGGCACCCTGAATCCATTGGTTGACGGAACAGCTGGGTCTTCTGCCAGCTCACCCCATCCTGGTCGCTGCATTCCAGCCGGGCGCGCAGCACGAACCCGTACTCTTCGGTGGCGACCATCGGGGTCAGATCGATAAACTTATCAGTGACCTGGCCTAGCTCGGTGGGGGTCGCGGCGTCGAGCCGCTGCCACTCCCCGCTACGTAGAGGCCTGGCGAACCACATCACCTGGGCGTTAGGGGAGAACCGGGCGGAAGCCAGGCGGGCCCGGACGCGGGTCGGATAGAACCCGCCGACGAAAAAGTTTAGCTTCCACTCGATCACCGCGGGCTCGATGGGATTCTGGCGGGGCTCCCGGGCCAGATATACCATCTCGTGGTCGTACTCGAGCTTACGATGGATACCTTGCTCGTAGTGCACGCCGTTACGCCAGCCCTGGGCCAGCGGAATCAAGCGGGCGTTCTCGTAGTAGGCGTCGTCACTTGGGTTGTACCCGACGGTGTGGGCGACGCGGCCCTGCGGACCGGCGGCCTGGGCGCAGGGTTCGACGTGCAGGGCCTGCTTGGCGCTGAGGTACCCAGCGGCAGGCTGGTCCCGGGCTCGGGCGTGGGCTGCCTGGGCCTCCGGGGTGTCGCGCGGATCCTGTTTACGGAGGAGCTCACGTTGCCCCTCAGTCAGCATTCCGCCGTGAGCGAGGGCCTCAGGCTTCGGGCGAATGTAAATGCGGGGCGGGGCCATGCTGTACAGCGGTACTGGGTGGAAAGACGGGGTGGTGTTACGGCGATGGCAAAAGGACTACGGATAGAATGAGGGTAGGGCAGTAAGCAATAGCTGGCGGTGAGAGTAAAACAGCGAGGTGTGGGCGGGGAAGGCCAGCAGGATACAGTAGGGCTTATATTCAGCGGGCTCGTCTAGGTGAAACCCTTGCATCGAGGGAAGACTGCCAAGCCCTGCGCCCGGCGGGGGGGGTGCTTCGGTTCCCGGTTAACGACGTCACGCAATGCATATATCCCCAGGTTGGGCGTGGGCACGGTTTCCGCTCAAGGCCCGCTAGTTGATAGCCATACCACAATTTTGGCCAACAATGAGGCCCGCTGCAACCTTTAGCTGGCCAGGGGCGACCACAAACCCACCGCCGCCAAGGCCGATTATGACGCACCGACACGGTTACCCCGGCTCGAATGAACAACCCAATGTGCCACGTTAAGCAGACTGAGTAGCAAGCAAAGCCTCATGATATTGTTCTCCAAGAAACCATGGCTGCCGAAACTCACCCATTTTACCTGGGCCGTTCCCTATTATAACTTGGGCTGGATCCTGCCATGGTTGGCCTGTCCAGACACATCAGCTGGTAGTTAGGGCCCGGGGTAGACTATGGTCACGATAAAGCTGGTGGAGGCGGGGTGATTTGGCCGCGCGCCCAGCTGAGCCAAGTCGGCCTCAACCATACCTGGCTGCACTGGGTACGGGCACTTCGGACTGGCCAGCATTTTCCGATTCCGTGACAATCCAACCACCAAGGGAGTCTTGAGGAAGCCCGGCGAGTTCGCGGAGGACCGGAACAAGACGGGAGAAAATATCAAGCAGATCCCGTTAAGATGGATAGTCCTTCCCTGCGGCAACTCACTTGCTTGGCACACATCCATCGAGTTTGCACTCTGCGTCCTTCGACTTGCGATCTCACCAGTCCGTTGCACACCCCCTCCCTCCTGGATCGCACCCCATCACTGGCATTCGCTATTATCTTCGTTTTTTTTGTTTCGAATCCCCTTAACGCGATCTCCTCCCACCACTCGGATTCCTCCACTTCTCAATCCATTCACACTATACTACTTCTCCCATTGCAGATCTCCCACCCTCGCCAACTACGGCCTCACCTGCCCACTTCGATCGACCATCATGAGTACCGTCGAGAAGATCCGTGAGATCGAGGCCGAGATGGCCCGGACGCAAAAGAACAAGGCCACGTCCTACCACTTGGGAACGCTTAAGGCCAAGCTGGCCAAGCTAAAACGCGAGCTACTCACGCCCAAGAGCTCGGGCGGCGGCGCCGAAGGCGCGGGGTTCGATGTGGCCAAGACGGGCGTGGCCCGGGTGGGGTTCCTCGGGTTCCCGTCGGTGGGCAAGTCGACGCTCATGTCCAAGCTTACAGGTACGCACTCGGAGGTGGGTGACTACGAGTTCACAACCCTGACCACTGTCCCCGGCGTGGTCAAGTACAAGGGAGCCAAGATCCAGTTGCTCGACCTGCCCGGGATCATCGAGGGTGCCAAAGATGGTAAGGGGCGAGGTCGGCAGGTCATCGCCGTGGCCCGGACCTGCTCACTCATCTTTCTGGTCCTGGACGTGCTCAAGCCGCTTACCCATAAGCACCTGATTGAGCACGAGCTGGAAGGGTTCGGCATTCGTCTGAACCGCGAGCCGCCCAATATTTATTTTAAGCGGAAGGAGAAAGGCGGGATCAACATGACCAACACAGTCCCGCTCAGCCACCTAGACCTCGACCAGGTCAAGGCCGTCCTGTCCGAGTACAAAATCCACAACGCCGACCTCAACTTCAAGTGTGACGCCACCGTCGACGACCTCATCGACGTGGTGGAAGGCAACCGCGTGTACATGCCGGCCATTTACGTGCTTAACAAGATTGATCAGATCTCCATCGAGGAGCTCGACCTCGTGTACAAGATCCCGCACGCCGTGCCCATCTCAGCCCACCACGAGTGGAACTTTGACGAGCTGCTCGAGAAGATGTGGGAATACCTCGATCTGTGCCGTATCTATACCAAGCCGAAAGGACTGATGCCCGACTACAACGAGCCCGTCGTGGTTAAACGCGAGCACTGCTCCGTCGAAGATTTCTGTAACACTATCCACAAGGCCATCCTTAAGCAGTTCAGCTACGCCCTCGTGTGGGGGTCCTCCGTCAAGCACAATCCGCAGAAGGTCGGGCGGGACCACGTGCTCAAGGATGAGGATGTCGTCCAGATCGTCAAGAAGTCTTGAGAGGTTAACCGGGTGGCCTTGTCCACCGTGTCTGACCTCCCGTTGTTGATGTTACCCCTCTTGACTTTTTCACCGGGTCTATTTTTTCATTAAATTGCAACACACACCCACCTAACCATACAGGGTGGATATTTCTTCCGACTCCTCCTCCCTCTATGACCCTCGCCCAGCTACCTCCCAATGCCAAAAAAGGCACTGAAATGTGCAGACTGAAGCCAATTTTTGTAGTGTCACTCTCAGTATACACCTAGCGTTCAATTTTATATATGTATGTATTGGCACCCGACAAAACGAAGCTAGGAGGCCTCTGGTGCGTCGGTCGTCTTGGCGTCGGCTTTAGCGTTGGCCAGGATGGCGTACATAAAGATCATGGAGACCACCACGATGCTGGCGATGTTGATGGCGCCCATGAGCTGAACATCGGTAATCATGGCGGCGGGGTTAGTAGCGGGTGGCCGGAGAGAGATGAGGCGAGCGAGGTAAGCGTGGCCGTGGAGGGTGTAAGGCCAGACGAAAGCACTTGGAGATGGGAGACAAAGCTAAGGTAATTTCGGCCGACGAAAACGCGAGTGGACCAGATAACGGTACGCTTTAGCATTGAGGGGCTGTGCTTAAATTCTGTGTCTATGGACCAGTCATGGAGATGAAAGGGTTATGCTGGGTCGGGTCAAGCTAGCGATGCTCGCCAGTAGGGGTGCCTGTGCCCTATAAGGGGGCGAGAGCGAATAGCGACTTGACAGGTTACCGACCCCCCCTCCACTACCACCATTCTTACGCGACACAGGGAGTTCAAGGTCGGCCCGACCACTGTCCTCATCCTTCGTACCTGACCCCATCCCGCTGGCCTCGGTCTGGCAACGCATTCTTGGTTCTTTAGACACACTTTGGCTTTCCACCCCAACCGACCCAAACGTACATCCTCCACAGGCATTGCTGTGTCCTTACATTTTAGACTTTTACATTAGGTCCATTTCTCCACTAGCACCCGGTCTGTTCCCGCATTTCTACCATTGCAATCCCCGCCCGCCCTTGCAGCTCCGCCCCTCGACGCCGACCGTTCCGCCCCGCGGCATATCAGTATACACCCGCGCGCTAGTGTACCTCACTTTCGAACCCCTCTTTTTCCTTGCATATAGTCACCCTTCACACACCTACATATATCCATCCAGGCCACCATGTCATACGGCCAAGGCCCCGCGCATTCGGTTCTCTTCGATTCCTCCGGCGACGGCCACGCTGATCTGGGCTACGATGCCACCGGCAGCCTGCCCTCTGCCACGGCGGAAGCCAACGCTGCGGGCGGCAATACCGCGCATGCCGGGACCCACTACGACTACGGGGTGCAAGGCAGCTATGCTGGGGGCTACTACGACCAGCAGCAGTACCAGCAGGATGCCAGCAGCTACGTCGCGGGGGACCCCGCCTATGCAGCCTCCCAGGCCGGCGCCGGGGGTCTCCAGTTTTACCCATCGCAGTACGATACGCCCGGCGACGGTAGCGGGTATGCCTCGGGCTACCCAGGGGCCTCTACCGGGTCGTCATACGGTGCGGCCGATCATCAGCAACAGCACGGGGGCGGCTACTACGGCACACCCGCCGGGGGCCCGGCAACCGACCAGGGGGGGCCCGGTTTCGAGCCGTTCCCTGTCCCGGTATCCATCCTGGCGGCCTTCGGATCCGGTGGACTACCGGGCGAACCACCGCTCCTGGAGGAGCTAGGCGTCAACTTCGGCCACATTGTGACCAAGAGTCTGACGGTGCTCAACCCTGCACGGACCATCCCGAAGGACCTGATGGATGACGCGGACATGTCCGGTCCGCTGGTGTTTTGTCTCCTCTTTGGCACGTTCTTACTCTTCTCGGGTAAGGTACACTTCGGTTACATTTACGGGGTCGGCCTGCTAGGCTGTGTATCGGTGTACTTTTTACTCAACCTCATGAGCGAGTCCGGCGTCGATGGATACCGGACCACCAGCGTGCTGGGGTACAGCCTCCTCCCCATGGTCCTACTGAGCGGTGTCAGCTTGCTACTCAAATTGAGCTCCAATATTGGCTACATCCTTTCCTGCCTAGCCGTCCTCTGGTGTACCTACGCTGCGTCAACCATGTTTGTCACTGTACTGTCGATGAGTAACCAGCGTCTGCTGGTGGCGTACCCCGTCGGTCTCTTTTACACCTGCTTTGCCCTCATGACAGTGTTTTAATCACCTCCCTACGGGTGTAAGTTCGGCGTCTGCTACCACTATCTCGCCATCTCTATTTTTTTATTTCTATTGTTGGTGCCCGCCATGTGTATTAAAATATATCCCGCGCTGTCCATAATAGCCGTTCCGATTTACCTGAACTCTACTACACAACCATGTGGACAAGTACCGGGCTGCTCGTGAACGAGCGAGTGTGGGAAGTAGCCATTCTCCCAAGGTTGAAGTTTAGGTTGATCCGATATTGTAGGAGAGTGGGGAGGGGGGAGGCACAATTGATGGGCGTCAGCAAAGTAGAGCTGTAACGGTGGGTGGTCGCTGGTAGCATTATGGAGTTTGGTTAAGTCTCCACTTGGTATGACTTGCCAGCTCAACATCCCATGTGCTCACTCGGCGCAAATGTGATATGCCATCCGGACCCATCCCCTTAGCCTCTCATAGACTGCTGGTCAGGCGGAGCGGTCGGTTTGCAAGCCGGAACTAATCGGCGTATTAAGAATAGCACTAGACCCCCCCCAACCATCCCTTTATCGTCGTCGGATTCTATAGAGACTCTGTCCCCACTTGTGACCGGGGATGCGGCGGCTTGGTGCCTCAATTAGTCTATTCTAGCCGACAGCGCCTACAAAGAGCACATGGCGCTTCACGGCGGAACGCTCAGTCTGAAAGGTACATCTTCCGTTGGCACTACTCTATCTCTCTCTCTATTTCTCTCGCAGTCTCTGCGTTACAACTTGGATGTTGCCACGGAGCCCCCCCCCATCTTTCTCTCATCTTCTGACTATTCCCTATCCGGCCAGCCTCTAATTCGTGGCCTGGGATGTGTGTCTGTGGACTACGGCCTCTGCGGAGGGAAGGGTGACAGATGGTTGACATCAAATGCACCTGTCCATCCTCTCACCCATTGATTGATTAGGTTAATGTAATTTACCAGCTATGTTTACCCTACTACATCCCCTCTCCGCAGGATACCAGCTGTTCAATTAGTACTTCGACTATTTCAACTCTTTTGAACAATATATAATTAATACTGATATGCCCCCATCCTGTTTCAAGCGTCAATCCCGTTACTTCAGCTCCCAAAAAACTGAATCCTACCGTCCTATCTTTCACAGCTCACTGCCCACCATCCGTCTGCCCTTAGGCATCACTTGATATATTGCCACTTCTCCCTCTCCACCAACCCAGTAACTATTTATATCTCAGCCTCAACCCATACCCGCCAGTACTCCACTCCTGCTTCAGTCCTCATTAAACTGGTTCTCATTCTACTCCTCGCTCTGATACTCTCTGCCCAAGCCCCCTAGGGAAGTAACATATGATATTTTAAAAAAGCTCCTCCCCCCACTCGGTGCATCCTAACGTGCAGTGCCAAGCGGTCAGGTGCATTGTTTAGGCAATTAAGCTGGCGTAAGTCTTCGCCAATAATAGTATACTTATAAACACACGGGACAGGATAACACCAAACCTTCTAATCCCGAGCCGAAATTTCTATACATGAAGCCGACCAACGAGCACGTTGTCGAGACGATAATTATTACAAATGCTTAAAATTTTAACGACTAGGCAGGCTAGGAAGTGCACTGATTCTGCGTTTCGCTTGAGAAGCCGTCATAACCACCCTGGATAGGAGAAACACGTCCCCTCAGCTCTTCGTTAGGTCGAGTGTACATATCTGTTTTCTTCTGTACTTCGCCCTGACTGATACGTATATCTCCTTATTGGTTGTTGGTTGCTATGCTTACTTCTATAGCTTACACAAACTTATGTAGCGTTCATTACATGTGCTCCCCAACCTTACAACCAGATATTAATGGACAAAGTACAGGGGTATGCTTTAGGTTAATACATAGCAGTACAAGGGCCAGTGAAGGCCCCTTTGCTGTCTGCCGGGTAATGGTACCGGGCGCCGAGGCCGGGTGAGTAATTCCTTGTGGTGGGCCAAGTTTCTTTTTTTTTCCAGCGGCGTTACGGGAGTAGTACTACTTACGCGGCTTTTCACCAATCGAGTTGACCAAGTATACACGGATAGTTCATTAGATATACGGAGAGTGGGTAGAGAGGAAGTGGCATAGCAGCAGGAAATTGCAAGAAGAAGTGTGCTGCGGTAGAGTGACGAACAGAGTAATGAGAGACCTCAAGAGCAGTTAGATTGCGAAGTATGCACGTCGTTACCTAATTCAATTTGAAAATTGATAACTGGGCATCGGCTTGGTTGCAACGAAAGAGGAGGAGGAGGAGGAGTGGGAGAAGTAGTTGAGCGAGTGGGCGGAACCCTTCCGCCGCCCTCTCCCCCTCATTAACTTTACATCACTCCGACTCAAGTCCCACATCGTTCACCAACCGACTAAGGATATCCGACTTCTTGATGAGAGCGCGATAGTAGTCACGAGACTCTTCGGCGACGAACCGCTTCTCGAGTTTCTGGGCTCGCTCGCGCTCCTCGTGCTCAATGAGGTGCTGGTAGGCCGTCTGTACGTCCCAAACGAAGGGTCGGACGGCGCGGTGTGTGGCGTGGAGCAAAATGTGCGACTGGTGCTCCGCATACCGCAACGTCCGCGATTGGCGTTGCAGACGCTCCACCATGCGGCGGCGGATCGTCCGGTCCAAATCCGCTGTCAGGTACACTACAAGGCTAGCCCCCGCTAGGGCCGCGCCCGCCAGCGTCAGGTAGCGCATGCCACGGTGGGTAAAAGTGCCAAGGAAACCACCCACCCGGGCAAGACGTGCCAGAGCGTCGAGCGGTCCGAAAACCCCACCGCCCAGCAGAGGCAGCTTAGATGCCACCATGGCGAACGTGCCCAGGGAGGCCCCTGTCACGCTGAGGAGGTGGGCCGCATCAAACTCGAAGCGAAGATCCACCAGGTCTGACAGGGATAACGAAAAGTCAAAGAGTGAAACGGACGGGAATCCCAAGCCGACGGCCGCGACGTCCTCGGCCGCCTGGCGCTCCTGGTTCAGCGTGGCCACCACGTCGGCGTCTCCGATAGGACGGGCCGTATCGTGCGCGTGGTGATGGTCTACCAGCACCCCGTTGGCGGCCCCGGCAGTGGCAGCCGCCAGATCCTCTTCGATGGTGTCCCACGGAATGTGAACGGGTTTACGAGGCCCGGCTTCAGGCATCAAGTCGTTGATTTGCTGGGTAACGCGGTCCACCAGGTCCTCGGTGAAGAGTTCGCACTGCTGCAGCTCCTGCTCCATACGGCTCAGAAGGAATGCCTTGAGCTGGGCAATGTAGTGGAAGGTGTAGAGCAGGCCGGGCCACGGAACGTGGGCCACCAGGTCGTCCGGGTCCAGTGCCGACTCGGTCGACCCGTGGAACTCGGCCACGGTGGTCGAGGCGGCGGTCGGCGACACTACCGGGGTTTCCGGGGTGGCGAAGAGCGTGACCTCGTCGGAGGAGACGGACGGGGCAGAGGTCACGGCTTCAACCTTGGCCGGGCCTAGCGCCAGTGGGGCCGCGGCCAGCACGGGCCCGTCAACCGCCCTGGCACTGAAGCGGCGCAGTTGGGCGTCCAGGCGCTGCAAGGTCACCTGGCGCACCAACTCACAGGCAGCGTCTAGGAGCCGGTTGGCCGACTCGGAAGCCGACTGGCGACGGCTTAGCAGGCTCTGGTAAACCGGCACGGCCGTTTTGAGGTCCTCGTTGATGCTCTCAACGCGCTGGGCTGCCAGGGTATGGTTGACGCGGGATAGCACCAGGAGATCGTCCAGTACGTTAAGCAGGTAGCGCTGAGCGGGAGCCAGCTTGGACGTGAAGCGCTTCTCCAGAGTGAAGGAGCGCAGACATTCCTCCAGGGCAGAGAACTCTGGAGCCAGGCTGCGTGCCGGGTCGGCACCGGTTGCCCCACTGCCGCCGGCGTACATGTGCGTGGCACTCACAAAATGGACGAGCTCTGGGGCGTTGGCGTACGTGTGCGGCGAGAGCTGCTTGATCTGCTCTAGAATGAGCCGGCGACAGCGGTCCTTGTTGCGGATGGAGTCGAACTTGTTCACGACGATGAAGATGTAGGCCTTCTCCTTACCCGCAGTGGTGAGGAATTCCTGGCCTGAAAGAGTGAAGTGGTTCTCCGAGTTGACCACGAACACAATCACGTCAATCTCCTCCTGGCGGGTGAAGAGCTGAGTGGTCTTGAGGGAGTCGCGGTTGAGGCCGGGCGAGTCGATGAGGGCCAGGTCAGCCACACCGTTGCGTAGCAGACTGTCGCCGTCGGTGCGGCCGTCCACGGTGTACACTTTGAGTAGTTGATAGTTGTCTGGGTTGTCCATCACCACATCGTCCAGGTCGTCTGGGTGAACCAGTACGAAGGTACCGCTGTCGCGCGGGTCGTAGGTGTGGTTGTCCCACACGGCGTGGATGGCCTCCTGGCCGCCGTTCTCACCGGCATCCAGTACCTCGCAGAACAGCATCGTGCAGGGCTGCTGGTCCCAGGGAAGAATGTCGCGACGCAGGAGGGCATTGACGAGAGTGGACTTGCCAGCGTTCAAATCGCCTGTCACCAGCACCTTGGAGCTACGGTCGGCCACGCGGGCGTGTAGCCGCGCCAGGTGGGCCAGGGACTGAGCAAGCTGCTCGTCAAACAGGTTGGCGATGGACCCCTGCTCCAGACTGCCAACGAGGGAGGATCCATCGACGGCCGAGGCGCGGTGGGCCAGGCGCAGGTCGAGCTTGAGGATCTTGAGAGCCTGCGGGGTGGTGGGGTCCAGGCCGACGTCCGACACTACCGAGCTGTCAAGGGCCGAGACTTCAGAAAGAAGGCTGCGACGGCGGTCCCAGCGAGGCGACTCCTCGGACGCGGCGGAAGCCGAGGCGGTAAGGAGGCCAGCGGACCCGCCGACGGTAGAAGAGAGAGCGGCAGGGTCCGGGTGCCACAGGGATTGCGGGTACTGCACCTGGAATCGTGCGCGGTTGGTCTGACGCAGGTCTTCCAGGAGTGCCTGCGTGTCACGGATGAAGGTGAGCAGTTTCTGGCTCTGTTCCTGGAAGATACGCTGGCGGTGGAGCGCGTAGTCCTTATCGACTGGCCGCGGCAACGAGTCCGCAGAGGTGGCCAGAGACGAATCCATAGGTAAGAGTTAGGCTACTAGGGAAAACGATCGGCAGCAGTGAGACGTGCGAAGGAGGGGGGAGCAGGTAAATCTCGAATAGATTTTGGTTCCAGGAGCAGGAAGGTCGGTAGAACGGGGAAGGGCGCTGGATCAAGTCTACGAAAATTCAATGTGGGTGGAGAGACTTTTCTAGAACGAGAAATGGACAGGCGAGGAATGGGACGCATTCAGGGAGAGGGAGGCAAAGGTTAAATCGGGGAGACGGGTTACCGGTCAGGGTAAGAGCCCGCGTTGAGTTGAGATTGAAGGACGGCGAGATTCACAAGCCGAGCAGGCCCAGGGGAGACAGGCGAACAGGGATGGGTTGCAGGGAAAGGGGATCAGCGAGGGCCGCGTGGTCGGGTGTAGAAGAGTGACGAGTGGGCTGGAGGAAGAGGGGGCTCTTCAGGTGGCGGCCACAATGCGTAGGCGAGGGTAGAGGAAACCGAGCGAGCCACTTTGACGCTCGGCGGCCCAAGAGGACGATATCTTGCTCCCTGACGCCTTCTCCTGCACCGGTGTTCCGCAACCACCCGACCTCATCACGACAAGGAGGCGGCGGGTGGTGCACCGTGTACACACCCCACGACCCGAGTCCACCCCGCTGGAGGCGAAACATGACGCTATCGAGCCCAACAACAGCCGTCTGCCTACCACGGTGTTGCAACTCGTCCATGGCGTTAGGTAGTCGGTTGTGGGGCCTGATGCGTGGGGCTGAGACACCTCGGTGAAGTGCACCTTGGCCGCGCCCATTCTGGAAGGCACCAACCCCCAGGGTTTAAAATGCCTGGCATCAGCTACCTTTGCGTCAACTTGGTGTCTGTAAGGAGCGCCGGAGCAGGACGCTAAGGGATTGGTCCCATCAGGTTCGTTATTGGCTATATCAAGGCCAGAAGAGTATCCGCCAGTGGCCGATTGGCAATAGGAAAGCGACAAAAAAGGCACATGTCTGCACCGCCAATCTTTCCGTCTGACGCGGCACACCGCCTCCAACTTCTGCGGCAACCGTCCAACGAATCGGACCATGGAACCAAGCCCGGCTGCGATGCTTGGGCCAGAGGCGGTATAGCGGGTACGGAACATCATGCTCAGGTTTGTTTTGGCTTTGTATAGGAGGTCGGGGTCGAGGCTTTGCGTCATCCTGTACACCCCCCGTGGGTTAACCACTCGGACTGGATCGATTGCATCGGCAGGAAGCTAATTGTTGTGTCCCCGCTGATAATGATCCCTTTTGGGCTATCTAGCTCTACTCTTCAGCCATCGCCGCCAAGGCCAGGCTGGTTCAAAAACTGCATATAAAACGCCGAGTCGTCCAAGCTATTGACAGATGTTACCTGTATAAACTAACTATGCTATACGCCAACCTTCGCTCGAATAGTGATCATGTAAAAAAGGTTTGGATAAAAAGGCCCGAGAGGGACGATTCAGGTCGCCCAGATCTAATAGACATTTATTATCGCACGGACATGGCCTAGTCATCTAATACTGACCACGGCTTGGCCGACTTGCGTACGGTTACTTGGAAGTCACCAGGGCTTTTAAAGTAGACCGGGCAGACCTCAAGGTAGCGACTGGGAGACTCCTTCTTGGCGGTCTCACCCGGTGGCGACCCGAACAGCGTTTTGAACCCAAGTCGGTTCCGGAGGGGCATTGAAAGGGATTCAGTACCGACACCAGAGCGTCGCAGGACCGCTTCAAGGACCTGGGCCGACTCCTCGGGCAGCCTTTCAGCGCTGGGCGAGTGCGAAAACACCTTGATGACAAAGATACTCAGCCGTTTGAGGCGGTCGTCCCGATTCAGCCGATACTGGGCTTTTTGCCACTCTGGAGCGTCCAACACGACCGGTCGTTGGCTCGCCACGGCCTCTGGTACCGGGCCGAGAAGCTCCGGCCTGACCTGGACCACCAGGGCGCTCAGCACAAAGCTAAACAGTGAGAGCCGTATCCTATCGCTTAGGTCCCGTTCACGAGCCGACGGGGCCACGGGGCCAACTGCCTGAAGCAGATTCAGTAGGTCCGGATCCATTGCTGCAAAAACCTCCTTTATGATCGGTAGGGCATTACTTGCCAACTTCGGCGCGTACGTAGCGGGGAAGGCGTACCGGAAAAAATCAACCAGGAGCTCCAAAGGTTGCTCGTTCACCAGGGAGATAAGGCCCGATAGTCTACTCTGGCGCTGTACCAGCTCGGAGGCGTACTGTGCCTTCGTCCATTTCTGCTGCACCTGGCTCAATTTAGCCCCGAGCTCTCCACGGCACGCAGAGTCACTATTGTAGAAGGGGACATGCGCCATCCAACCGCCACCGCAGCGCACCGGATGACTGGTGTCAGCCAATGCTTCTTCAATGTATTGCATGACCACCGCCATGCCAAAATCGGAATAAAGAGACGCATCCTGGAAGATGGAAGGAACCAGGCGCACGTCCGACGGACTAACCGCCTCGTCGGCGTTGGTCTGTGAAGCAAAGACCCAGAAATAAGAGGGTTACAGCCATGGTGGGAAGTGTGGTTAGTATCCGGCAGAACAGGTGGCTTCGTCATTGCGGGTGCAGACGATAGAAGGAGTTACACAGCGTAGCCACTGGCCTTCAGTCCTACCCAACCATTACCTACCGTTGGCATACCGTGCAGCCCTGGTCGACGCATACTGCTTTCACCTATTCTCTTGCCGGTCAGTGACGCAGTTTGGGTGGCTGGTGGTCCAGCTAAAGCCAAGCTGTGATTCATCGGGCTGGAAAATACGCCCTGACAGACGAGAATGAGACCGAAAAGGTGCACACCGGTTCGCTTGACAGCGGGAAAGGAGCATTTCGCGGGCATGGCGTGGAGTAAGAGAGGGTACGTACACGTATTGCTGCCGATAGGGTGATGGGAATGAGAGGGATACTGTCCAAGTAAATAAAATCTAGGAAAGTGCCGTCGAACGAGTGGTGGGTGCAGGCAACAGTAAACCTAGCAAAAGGCTAAGCTCAAGTATGGGATGCAGGTGGGTGGCAGCCGGTCTAAATAAACCCGTGTGGCCGAAATAGGGACAGGTACTCCTCACCACAACCACACCGTCCCAAAGTTACGTTGAAAGAATAATAGAAGAGGCATGTCGACCTCCCTGAGGCAGTGCCACTCGAGAGCGAGGCATTCTCTGTCGAAACGGTGGGGACACCAGCTCACCTTGTATCACTCGAGGATGATTAGTTCGCCGTCGAAAAGACCTTGTCAAGCTGCTTGAGCGCCTACTCCTGCTTGGCATACCGCTTTTTTATGAAGGTCTACACCATTATTTATCCGTCATCTAATCTCCCTGTAGCGGCTGCGGGCGAATACACAGGTAATTCACGCATAGTTGCGGGCTGATTGTTCAAGTGATGTTTCTACATCTAGGTTTCTTACTTTGTTCCCTATCAACACATAAGGTGATTTACGGCCTTAATGATCAACATAGCCATACGGGGTAATTGCCAAGATCTTATATCTCTAACGGCCGGCTATTAGGACCCCCCCCAATCTGACTGTACCGGGTGTAGAGTTCGTGCATTACGTTAGTCCCACTGGCCTTATCTCTCCCTTCCCCGTTTCGGTCTGCGGTTTCGCCAGCGTTACCCACAAGAAATGGGGAGGACCCGTGCCCTATCATTCACTATTTTTATCACCCAACGGTCCACCGACTGGCCACATCCCCCCGCCACCCCCACCCGCGACCCTCCCCGCTGTGTTCCCTTGGTTCATGAATTCACGGTTTCCTTCTCACCGTCACCAACGAAGGTAGGTGAGGAATGAGGATGTACCCCTCCCTATTCCACCTAATTTTTCTTGCGGGGTGCACTTGCCCCTGCAGCCTAACGTCAAACACCTGCTCCACGACGGGTAGAAATTGGATGAATAAGTAGTGCTGATAATGTTCACTCCCTTACCATTATCACTAGCCCTGGTGCCGCTTAATAAACTATGGACATGTTTGTACAGTGGTCAATTTAATCCGTTATAATGTACGTGGGCCGTTGTAGCTATAAACAATATAGAGAGGCGTGGTATAGCGTAAGTGTGCCTTATCAACGCCTACGCGCCACTTTCACGCATCGTCCGTGGAGAGGCTCAGGGCGCTAATGACGCGGATGGCGTTGTTAACACTTTCTGAACGGCCAGCATCGCTCTGAAAATTGGACCCAGCTGAATTACCAGCGCTGTTTGCCATAAAACCCGAATCGGATGACGACTTGGTGCTGAAGGCCGAAAAGGGCATATCGAGGTGTACGCGAGCTCCAGGGCTCTGGATGGGGGCAGCCTGGCAGACGATGAGCGTAGCTACACTGAGCGCTAAACTCTGTGCGTACATAGAGTGCAGGAGAGAATAATAGGACGGTTCTTAGTGGTAAAAATCCAGCAAGTAGAGTAGGGTAACAGGCGAAGGCAAAGGATTAACAGTTGCGAAAATAATATATACACAGTGTCTACATGGTTATGGGGAAGGTTTGTGCTTATGTAGCAATACCGCACGTAGTCCCCGCATAAATGCCAGCCGGTCCGATGCTCATCAGCCACTTTTCCTAAATCTGCTGCGTCAAAAGTGGAACTGAATCCGTGATTATTAGGCGACAGGGTCTGCGCCTGGAATGGGTCAATTGATGACCAGATAGACTGACCTTTGGCAGCCCGGACCAAGTGGGGCTACAACCATATCACCTCCCCCTTCTTCTCTATAATATGTGTCGCATGTAAGACATTAAACAAACCCCTCCTCTCCATCCCCTTCGAGACGTAATTCCCTGACTCTGTTATGTACTTTGAAGTCGGTTTGGTTACCCTTGCTGGACTATGGAGTCGCAGTGATTAACCAGTCAGGGCGGGGTGACGGGCCGGTCGTTTCAACCTTTATAGATTCTCATTGTGGGCAGCAAGAGTGAAACCGGCCAAATAACCAAACAAAGGCCAGGCCATTTAACGCTTGGTTCAGAGCAATGTCGTGTTTGGATCCCACAACATAATAACATCCTGCTCCCCAGCTAATGATCACTGCTAACTACTCTGTAGCAACCTTGGACCATTTAGATGAATATCATAGCGATTGGACTTGGAATGAATGGCGGTTAACGATACCTACCCTTGAGTTGCTTGGGTGACGTTCAAAGGATGATCAGCAAAAATACCCGTAGGCCACGGAACAGTGCCGTCAATTCCGCGAACAGGTTGATTGTGATAGAATCCGAGTTACCCCGCACAGCGGTTGTTTCCATCACCCCAATCCTGCACGAACTTCCCTAAGCGATAAAAGTTTCGAGGGAACTTTCGACGCGCCACCTAAACAACAAGCATAGTGTCAGCGGTGTGAAACATTTTCGGTGAGACTGGTGATTGTGAGCCACTCCTCAACTCTATAGTAGGCGTATTCTTCAACGATTTTCATTTCCGTACTTTAATGGGTCGGTTAAATGAAATGCATAGCTGGGGAGCACAGATGATGGGTAATGGAAGACGTCCGATCCGCGCCGATACCCACCTCCCCCTCCCTCTATTGCTGTAATCCGCCGTTCACTCCTTAGTCATCCCAACGCTCTAGGTGCCGCATACGCCAAGTAGAGCATAACAGACGAACTCAGCGCATTGGATCTCGTGCCAGTCCCAGCCCAACAGTGAGTCAATGACCCAGGCCAAAGGTTAGGGTCACCTTGGGCCGAGGTCCATCAAGTGGCGGAGGGATGCCTTCATATGAACGATACGTGGCGCACTGTCGGTTGAGAAACGGGTATCGTTACTCACTCTCTGACTACAATGGCCCAACGTAATTATATGCCGTGGAGGTGAGGACAACGTATACGTTGGAGGGTAGGGGGGCCAGACTGGAACTATTGTCCGGACCCTGGGCAACAATATATCGCGCACCTGGCCGGTTGAGGAGACGGGAACCGACTGTTGATCGTTTATCCGTATCTCCATCTCGTTGCCTGTCTGCTAAACCGGTGAGTGGTTATCGATTCAAGGGTGCCAGAGGAAGGCCCAGCCAATACCTCCACGCTCACCCCTACAACCGTCAACAATGACGACCTTCAATGATTAAGGCATATCATGGGCTGGGGATTGTCCACAACCGTCATAGGCTGGGTTAATCATCTCAACTTCACACTAAAGTGGGGATGAACATTGTGCCGATTGGCGACCGTCTGGACCGAAACCAGCCATACTAAGAAGCCCTGGCTTGGGCCGCTTAACGGTTAGTGGCGGTTACTTTCGTTGCACGCCCTCAGCCTCTCTGCCTAATAGAAGTCATGTAGGCCTGTACGGTGAGGTTCGAGTGCGGTCGGGTCTTGTCATTGGCAATCAGATTGAGTAAGGCGCTACGGTTGAGCGCACAGAGGCGTAACGAGAGAGGGGGGCGGCAAACAAAACAGAATTCTCAATCGACTCCTCCATCTGCGTCCTTTCCTTTTTTTTTTGACAGCCAATGGAGTGATTTCTGACCTGGCCGTACTATCATATTACACGTAAGGCGGAAAATCACAGCGGTAAAACGAAAGGAAATGAAGTAGGGAGGCCCCTTAAATGGCGCAGGGCTGTTAAAATGGCCGTTATGGCTCTGGCCTGACTAATATTTCGGGGTACTCGCCCCTTTTCCCTCTACCCCACCATCATGTTGGTCTGTTCCAGATCCCATATAAAAGTTACCCCAGGTCTGCCCATGACCATCACATCCCATCCAACCCAACCCAACTACTATATCTCTAACTCGGCTGTACTTCTGTTACCTCCTACTGTTTTCCTGGCAAACAGTTTGATAAACTTAATAGCCTACGTCCTCCCTCCACTACCTTTGTCTACTCAATTCAAGCTCACAGTGCTCTGTTACCAGCTATTTTTACAAACGATGATGTTCCCTAGCTTGACCCGCACCGCTCTTGGACTTGGCCTCCTGTGTCTCGCGCAACTCGCTACACTACACGTACCATTCGCCTCGGCCCTATGCGCGAACGAAAAGGCCATTGATGCTCTGCTAACCGCCAACGGCCAGTGGGCAACCGAATTCCAAGCTCAGAACCCCGAACTGGCCATCGAAATTTCCCAGTCCCAGTCTCCGAAAATTCTCTGGTATTGTAAGTATCTTAATTGGTATAAGAAAGGCATTGGACCTGCGTGATCTCGGGCAGGTTCTACCAATCGGCGTTACCCCCGCCCTTCGCCCGATACCTCACCCTTTAGTGCACAGATTAAGGCGGTGTACCCTGACTCCACCAAGCACCCAGTCTACCTTTTGGCTAGCTAGGCTAAAAAATACTTTTACCTGCCGCTCTATGTACCCTACACCCTGTCGAAACCACCAGCGTGCATGGACTCCCGCTTTTCCCCGGAGATTATCACTAAATCCAACCTGGGCGACCTCTTTGTGCACCGCAGCATTGCCAACGTGGTGACTATGAGCGATCTAAGCGCCATGGCGGGGCTCGAATACGCTGTCAATGTCCTCAAGGTCGAACACATTGTGGTCTCAGGCCACACGAAGTGCGGTGGAATCCACGCCGCCATGGACGACCATCCTGCTGGTGATCATCTCGAACCGTGGCTGAGCCCCACCAAACGGCTCCACCAACTCCAACTGAAGGGCTATACTAGCGACGGTAAACTTCAGTCGCAGCCTCTGCCAGCGGACCAGCAGGAGCTCGACCTCAACAAATTCAATATTCGCAACTCCTTGTACCAGCTGTCGCAGTCTGGCCACGTCCAAGCCCGCTGGAATAATGCTACCGCTCCCCCGCTCTCTCTCCACGGTCTCCTGTTGGATATCAGCACTCGGAAGCTCGAAAAGGTCCTGCCATCGGCTGGGAATGCCACGGAGGCCGAACAGGCCTATAGCATCCCGACGGCTGCTAATTAATATTTAATTATTTTATTCCAAATGTCAGTGATATAATCACTATAATTAGCTGCCAGTCTCCCCATTCATTTTATTTACGCCCCCCCCGCCTTTCGAGACACGTCTCATTTTTATCCATCTCGTATTGTTTAATAATATTTTGTGTTCCATAATCATTCAGGAACCAGACCATTTTCATACTGGTATCTCACAATTGACCCCGCAAAGCTGACCCATTTAACTTCCTTATGGGACTCATGCCTTGCGATATACCTAGTCCATAAGGTAGCCTAAAATGTAAGATGTCGTATCCAACTTTTGATGAACCGCTAGGGGAGTTTAATGGGCAAACGGATCGAAATAGATGCGAGTTTATGAGAGTGCGCTGGATATTTTTTAGAAGGTGATCATACACATAGGTTAGAAAGAGATTAGAGGTCGCTATAGAGAGCCAGAAAAAGCGGATGAGGGCGAATGAGTGCGAGGTGCACCTCAGGGGGGAGGTGATAGATACGTGTTGCTTTCTAGTATACGGTGCTAAAACGCGACGCATAGTGATAAGGGTACGATAGGTTGGACGCGGAACCGGGTCCCTATAATCCTTTTTTCCCTGTACCGAGAGATGATCAGCCCTGCAAGTGCCAAAAATAAAAACCCGAAGTGGGCAGGGAAGGATTTTACTCCAAAGGGGTAGTGCTGGGGTTAAATTACCTAGACGCCATGATTGGTGAACTAGAACCAGACTTACTTACTATTCCCTCCCTATCCATACGTACTATTCGATACCCCACTCTCTTAACCATAAATTTTGACAATACGACTGGACGTCAGACCTCCTATACCTAACGTCGCCAGTGATTTGAGGACAGGGTGGTCATTTATCCTTTTAATTGCCCCCCGCTGAAAGCTATCAAACAGCTTATCTCCACGGCCCAGCGTGGCACCCAAGGCACAGTTCAGATTGGACCTTTCCGTAGAAAACGGCCGCACGGCTCATTTCGGCGTATGATTAGAGCACGATGTCATTAGCCATCGTGCGTTGCATTCTTGTGATGCCTTGGAATAAGGTATACTGTAACCTTCTGACTTAACATTCCAAGTCCATATTTGCTTAACCCTGCTTTATTGTTTCTACGGCTAGCACGTGCGCCCATCACATTTAGTTATCTAAACCTCAAACTCGGCAGCCTTTAGGCTATAAAACCCGACTATCTTCCACCATTACTCTGAGTTTACTCCTCCCCCACCTTACCGACAATACTCTTCTGCTTAGCATAGATATTTACCCCTCTCTGGCAATGCTAAACAGTCAAGCGATCCCTACTCCCGCGCTCACCGTGTATACCGGTCCGGGCTACGTAGGCGCGGGTAACTTGTACGAAATGATCACCAATCTATTTTGTCTGGCCCTGGCAACACGCAGTTCCTTCATCGACGTTCGTGCTTACCCGCCAACGACTTTTCTGCCACCGGCCAAGCTGCCGGTGATTTTTATATACAAAATCCCAGGGCAGCAGAACGTGTTTATCCGGTGTCTCAATTGCACCTCCGGGAAGCTCGGCACGGACAGCACCGCATTCAACGTTTTAGTGCAACGGTGCACCCAGATGACTCTCATTTACAGCTGTCTGGCACACTACGCCTATGTATTTCGCGTACTTGTTGACGATCGAAAGCTTGTGGAGCTACTGACTCCCCATGGCCTCTGGTATTCCCGCACCGCTGATGGGACGGTCGCCGTCTTCTCGACCGTGTCACCCCAATCCCCCTGAACAGAACCTTACAACACGGAGGTGCGGGTTTAGGGGCGATTGAAAACCACACGACTTTTGCTATCGCAAATCTAACGCCGCCTTCCTTTAAAAAAAGCAAGATTTAGGTAAAAATTGACTTGGTAGCTATGCACGTTTAGAACTAGGTATTTTATAATGGTAACTACGAATGGGCTCTATAATACGTACCCGAAAATGCTAGTAGCCTTAAGTATTGGTTTCATGAAAGCTATTCAGGGACATCGGTCCTGGCGAATTGGGTCGTATAGCTAGAATCATAATTAGACCATATACTTCGGTAGGATTTGTATGTATATCTTCACCCCCACTGTGAATTAATCCAAGCGCCTTAGCCCACATGTAACGAAGCTGTCAAGAAGGTTTGATACTGATGCTGGTAACCTCAGGTCTGTAAGGCTATAAAAATACACTGCACCAATGGCCGCCGTGGGTTTTTCTGTCTTTTACTTTACCGATATCTATAAATAGCCAGAATAGTTCTGTGTAAACCGCAACTCCTTCAAAGACAATTTTCGACTTAGTTGTCCGTCTGAAAAAATAAATGAATCTGACGGAGACAGGCCCCCAGCCCATGCAGGAGAAAATAAATAGGTCATTCCGCTACTGACTAGCAGGTTTTGGGCTACCGGGCTCTTTCTACCACAATAAGAATCATTCTGTGCAGAAGCCTGCAGCTACGCTACTACATTTATCACATGATGCCTCTCCGACGCCCTATCCCGCTGGCCGGTACGTTTGGCGGCCAATCTATTAAAGGACTCTGTCGAGGGGTCAGTGGCTCATCTACTTAACGCTCTCGAAATGGGTCACGTGATATGTGCTTGCCTGTAAGGCCCTCTTACTAGCACCAATGTGCTCGGCATGGCGTCCCAACTAGGGGAGGGGGCTAGTAACTAGCTTGGGGGCACAGTAGAGCCGCTTGGAGATTGAAACGCTGGGGTATTCAACCTGGTGACTAATATATCCGTTCTAATAAATGATCAGACAGGGTTCGCCATGGGTTCCGCGCCGATGACCTGCTACACCGAGTTAGCGTTTACTAGAATGTATCTCACCCTGTTTTTTCCCCTGTGACCGATTAAGGCTTATGTCCCTCAATTATTCAACCGGATCTTGGCCAATGCCACCTGAGTAGGACAGCCGGCGTTTTTAAGAAACCACTGACTGTACTGCAGGGGCGGCGTGTTTTCCGCTCCCCCACTCGGCACTATTAGTCGCTGCCTAATACCTAGACTCCATATCCTGAAACGACGTCCAAGGTATGGGCTAGCGTGTAAGCCTGTATATATATATTGGATACATCTAAAATTCCCGTTGACAGGTGGCCAGGATTCAATGTCTGATGTCACCTACATTTCTATCGTTATAGTTAATTGCTCCCTGCTGATCTCCAATACGGGGCCATAGTCGACGCAATGCCATGCTTTAATCTGTGCGATTAATATGCCTAACGGTCGGCCCAAGTTGACCCAACCCAGTGCCTAAAAATCTATGTTTACCCCACTGCTCCTTCGCCTCCATCTCTGTCTAGCTGTCAACCTTCCGCCCTTGCTTACCAAAGTTAATTATCTCTCTCGTGATGTCGAACGCCTGAGATGTTCAGGTACCCGTTATTTCCCTCGTTGTTGAAACTGGACCGAGCTACAAAGGCGCGCTCAGGCGGTACCATCTGCTTATCAATCTCTTGTACCCAACTCTGACAGCGCGCAGCTCCTCCATCGGTATTTGCTTGAACCTATCAGACCTATCTTTCCCGCCAGCTACGCAACCGGGGATTTTCGTGTATACTGCCCCTGGTCAGTATCATATGCTTATCCAGTGCCTCAACTGCGCCCCCGGGCTGCTTGGTGCGGACAGTACCTTATTCAACAATTTGGTACAGCATTAAGCCTAAATGACCCTCATCTGCAGCCTTGTGGTTCTCCGTGTTGACGTGTGTTACGAACTTATACGGATTGAGAACCCACACAACGACTAGCCCTCTCCTCCGTGGCTTCAGGCATTCTAACCCGTCGACGGACCGATCGTCATTTTCTCTGCCTTACCAGCCTAGCCCCCCCCCCTGAACTAGTCACTGTGACGTGTCATGATGGGATGCGAGACGACAATAAACCGTCCGGCGGTCAAAGGTGGCGACCGTACGGCAGTTGTTGCCTATATTATGACCGAGGGCACGTGATATGCTAGTTGTAAGCATGTAGTTTGAGACCAGTTTTCTAGAGGGGTAAGATATATGCGACTACCGCGATGATAAGAATGAAGGTTTATTACACTGCTGATCTATTTAATAGGTTGGGCTCGATTATTTTCACGTTGCCAGTCTCCAACCAACCAGTACAGCAAAATCAGTCCGCGTGACAATCGAAAGGGAGAAAACGGCGCCAATAGGTTAAGACGATTAGTGCCACGCCTGGCCAGCATGACAAATAGTCAGCATAGCGTCCAAACAAATTCCTAAGGGGGCGGTACGGTCACCCACGTCGCTGTGTCACCTAGACTACGGGACGGGTCTGGGTGATGCCATTGCTCTCGAAGAAGCGGTGGAAATAGGGAATCAGCTGCTGGGCGACGGTGAAGGAAAAGATGAGCTTAGGACCGACGACCAAAATCTTGGGGGTGAGCCCCTTGAAGAAGGCGCCGAAGCCTTCGTTGCGAACCATCTTGGAGATAATGGACATGCCACTCTCGGGGGCATCGAAGGGCTTGTTTTGGATGCGGGTCTTGACCACATCGAGCGGGGCAGCCACAGTGATGGAGGCTACGGCACCGCCGATGGACGCCGCGAAGTTCTGCAGGAAGGTGGCCTTGGAGTAGTCCTCCAGGCCGCACAAGTACTCCTTGACGAAGGCGGCGCCACCGAACAAGGCGAACGAGCCGGGGGCGTTACGGGCAGCCGTCCACATTCCACCACGGTACAGCCCGAGGCCTTCGTCCCGCACGATACTGACCAGGCCGCGGCCCTTCAGGGCCTCCGGGTTAGTCTGGGACTTGATCTTGAGCACGTCCAAAGGGAGGAGAGCCACTTCACCGATACCCACCAGACTACCGGCGGTAGCGTGCATCACGGTCTTTCCGGTCTTCTCTCCGAATACCCGGTTGAAGCGCTCCTTGTGGTTGGTGTTAAGGTAATCCATCACGTAGGGCTGGCCGCCGAATTTGTACACCCGCTGCAGCACCTTGTAGCCGGCGGCGAAGCCGAGGCCGGGAAACAGCGAGAGGTAGCGTTTGAACAGAGTCCGGTCAGCAGCCTTGGTGAAGATCACCTGGTTCAGGCTGTGCATACCTTGGCTCAGCGGGTTGCCCGGGACAAAGATCCGCCCCTGGTGGCTCATGAGGCGCTTGGCCACAGTGTCCACTGGGTGGAAGATCACCAGCTCCAAGATCCCTGATGTGCCCGATCCGGCCACGCGAGCCAAGGCTGACTCGGAGTGCTTGGATTTACCGCCGACAGGGGGGCTCATGGTTGGAATAGGAAAACGATAGGGAGAAGGCCCGAGTGACAGTAGCGGACAGGGCAACAGAACGAAGTATCGGGGATAGCCAAGGAGAGTGGGTTTTGGAGAGCGGTGGTAAGCTGTGGAGAAGGAGGCTTGTGGGCGGAGTGGTAGCCGAAAGGGGAAGGATAGAAATGAGCTGATCTGTGCGGAAGGAGGGGATGTGAGGAGCGCAGAGAGAGAGGTGTCGGTGAATTGGTCTTCCAGTTGGTGTCGCAACGCTGGCTTGGAGGGTTCAGTGTCGATTTTTTCAGCAGCTGCTGCTTACATTAGCAGTAGTTTAACAGGTGGAAGGCGTGCATGATAGGCCCCCGGCGGCTGTAAGCATGTGGGAGACTGCGGCCCTGTGTCGTTAATACGAGTCGATAAACTTGTCGGGGTGGGACGCGAAAAAAAAAAGCTTTGGTGGGTCACCAGGAACGGCCCAGTCCTCTCTTGCAAAAGCTGGGGCGGGTATATTTCGGCCAAAAACCAATGGCGCAGCGTTTGACGTCCTGGGCCCCTGCTGCTTTTCCCCGTATCTACCCGATGACCCCTGCCGCGGACACCAGTTGGGTGGTATCCCATTCGGTCTGTCTACACGCTATCTATGCGACATTGTCATGAGTGTACTGTGATATGCAGGGCGCGGGGCGCCTATGTGCCACAGGCCTGTTGATAGCCCATGTTAGTACCTCAAACAACCCTAAGCCACAACGTAATAACTAAGGGGCAAACGCATTCGATAGATGTTAAGGAATCGAGCCATTCCAAGGGTGTCCCTATCACAACTGATTACGTCCACGCACGTTGCAACATCCCATGAGAAGCTACGCTGTATTTGTATATATATATATATACATATTTTGGTCAGGTTAGATGCGCAATATCCATGGTCATGCTCTGGATCAACTACAGCCATACTTTATCTACTGGCCTATGCTGCGCCAAGGTCAATCGGGGCTAATTGGACTAGTAACACTCCGTCTTCCAGAACTTAGAGGTAGGATACTGAGGGGAACTACACGCACACAAAAACTATTCATCCGACTGTGCCGGTGAAAAAAAAAAAACAGGCCACTGTCAACGATTGGAGTCGTATCAGGCTCACCAATGAGCGGCGACCTTCCTAAATCCCATTCTAGCGGTAGGGAATCCCACAATTGTGCCCCACAGCCAACTTATCCCCATATAAACCCATCCGCCTTGCCACTCCTGATAAACCCATCGACTGTACTCTACAGGATCATGTTCGTAGTTAATATGTTCTGATCTCTCAGTACCTTAGATGGGAAACCAGCTGGTTGATGACACGATGTACGCCATCCGTAAAGGGAGGCTGTGGTCGCCACACCTTTTAGGTGTGGTAGACCCTCGATGATCTTGCGTAGCTAGTACTCGCCATCTGCGCCCTTGTGCCAGGTGGTTGATGTCTAGCTTTCTTGCAAGGATGGTCGTACCGTCTGACAGCCTCTTTTATAGAATAACAAGAATGCGAAATGTAGTTTCCGGCAGTAGGAAACGTCCAACCTAGGGAGCTGTTGAGTGATAATCTGCCTACCTTGAAGTAAGGATCATTGTCACTTGACTCCCCTTAGGCGCCTGACTGGCTATAATGTAACGATTGGTTGTGTAGACGTTAGAAGCTGATTTTGAGTCATTATCGCCAGTGATAAACTGATTATTGGCTTTCATTAATTTAAAAGATCAACTATTTAGGCATAATTATTAACAAGTCAGAGTCATATTAAGGATGCTACACTTAGGGTAATTATTAGTGTGGAGATTGTGATATTGAGGAAAACTTTGCAGTAAATGACAACTAGCTGAGTTGATTATAAGTAGTAGGTGTTTCCCTTTTAATAGCTGGGTGGCCAGGATGGAATACAATTATGTAGGCCTAGAAATCATTAATGCCTATGATGGTGCAGACCTGACAGGTTGAGGCTGGAGGGTAGTGATTTAAAAGAATAGGTTTCAGGAATCAATGTACAAGTTTGTGTTGACTAGTGGCATATATCAGTGGTGGAACTTAATGTAAAAGTAAATGCTAAAAAGAGAGGGGTTGAGTGGTAGAGAGTAATGTTATGTATTTTGTTTTGTGTGGTTTGGCAGACCACAGGTATACCTTGGGAACAGTGAGTCAGTTGAGGAGAATGGGTTAAGGTGCTGGTGGAGGTGCCCTCATCACATTAGAGATGATTATGAGTGAAGCTTTAAAGAGGTTTAGAGGAATATTATGATTTAGAGAAAGTGCTTCCAAGTGGTCCTTTATTGAGAGATGGTTATTGTGGTCCTTTTTAGAGGGACTACAAGGTTGGTAGAGAATAATGATAGGTATTTTGGAAGTTTGAATGTAAGATTTTGGGTCTAGTTAATATTAAAGGTAGGCCATGATATTATTAGTCATCTGGCTATGATTGCAGAGTTAGATCAGTAATGGCAGTAAGGAAAAAAATGTTTTAAACTAATGTAATGGATAAAAGGAGTGGAAAATGAATTAGATGGTAGTATCTCAGTGGATCACTGGTTCACCATAATTGCCATGAGGCAGTTTGGAAGGGGTAATGGGAGGCATCAGTGGAGCTGCCCTCATTGCACATTTTGGAGTAGAGAGGTAGATAACTGGTAGAGTAAGCAATAACTAATTGTTTGTTACCAGTTCAATAGATAGACCTGCTACTTGGCACATTTTCATTTTTTTATGTTCAATCAGAATCCATAGGACCAGATGGGTTGATTGGTTGAATACATTGGCTTATTGATACCTTTGGTATTGTGTTATGTAGTACACCCAACTACTGATCCAATCAGTTGTGACCCATGCTGGCCACTCCTTTATCACCAACCATTTGATCAGTAGTGTGCCTCCTCCTCTTCCTCCTCCTCCTTATTACAATATTCCCCTGGCTATCTTTTTCTTCCCCCTAGTTGCATTTCCCCTTCTCTTGGATGCGGCACCCACCCAAATGTTCCTTAGCATTTGAAGGTCTGTCCATCTGTATTGCAACCCTAATGAAAGAGGCAGGCCATCTTTCATTATAAAAGGCAGCTGGTACACCTCTCAATAAATGACAGTAAACAACCACACTATCTTGTTATATCATTCCATTCCTTAAACTGGTTCATCCTTTATTAGTCTTTATTTCTTCTTCTTGGGCAAACTAGCCCTTAGTATTCCTCTAGGGATGTTAACCCTACAACATGTTAAGGGTCTCTATTTATTATTTATCTTTGGATGATACAGTAGTATTGCAGTCTATATGATACTCATTAAAGAAATGGTGAAAGCAAAGGGTATATTCACACCAAGAGCAGCAAAGAAATTATGGTAACAAACATGGTTCATGGCAGGTGAGAGTTCTTCCCTTGAAGGCAGACTGGGAAAAGGAGGTGAATTCTGGTGGCTCCCCAGGAACATATCCATATTTGTACCAGGCATACTTGATGAGAGGCTGATAGACAGGACCCCCCATCTGGTAGTGTACCAGAGACTGCAATTCAATGATGATAGTCCTACCCCCATGAGGAATCTCAAGTTGGTGGAGGGCAATATAGTCATAAACTTGCCTGACCATGTACTTCCAGTGGAAGTTGAATGCCACATCCAAGGGCTGGGCAACACCAGTAGTCCCAGCAGGAATGATTTCCCTGGTACAAGTGGGTGGGTCAGTTTGAGGAGTGCCATCATCAGTTGGAGGAAAGGCAGTAGAGAAGACCTCATCAGAAGTATGGCCACCCCATGAATCAAGGAGCAGAAGGAAGTGGCCAGTGACACAAGGCCTCAGAAGCTCACTTGCATCCACTTTGGCCAAAGTCTTGCTCAACTTCCCAGACTTTCTGCACACCACCACCACATTATTGGCCTGGGATAAACTGGGCCCAACAACTACTCCAAACTTACCCCCAGGTTCCTGCAGACAAAGGAACAGCTTACCTACCAAGTGGCCATCTAGACTGATGGTGGGCTGGACAGTGTAGGAGTGGGTGGTGTGGTTCACACTATTATCCATAAGTGTGCTTCTCTCTTTTGGCAGACAGGGTCCTGGTGGACTTCATTTCATAGTTGAAGCCCATCTGGTCCGTGTTGAACATCTGAGATGGAAGGAAGGCTGGGAGGTGGCCCTGGACATGAAGGGCAAATTCCTGGACAATCTTCAGGACATTGGCCTGGCTCCTGAAAGCCTTGGTTCTCAGAGCATTAGTGACCTTGCAAGAAGTGATACCCTAGCCAATCTTGAAATGAGTAACCCAGGAAGGAGATGTCAGGTTGGTGACATTGAAGTCAATAGCATGCATTTTGGCCCACCTACATAGATCAAGGTCATGGACAGGCAGGCCAGCTTCCCTGGCTGCCTGGAACTGGGTGATAAGGGCCTCCTTGACTGTCTGGACTTGCACCCTTTTGGGACCATGGTTAGCCACATTTTCCCCAATCCTGGCCAGGTGGGTTCTAGTGAGATTGCAACCCCTGTGATGGTAATTGAATGCCTTGCAGGGTGACTTTGAGATGAGTTTGAAGTGCTGGTAATCCTCCCAGATTTGCTCACGTTTGGCCATGGGCATAGTGGAGAGGGAAGTGTGATTGGATCTCTGGAAGTATAGGCTAGGTTGCCATAGAGGTTCATGCAGGTGTTCTGGCACTTTGAAATCAAAGGAGTCTGAATATTCTTCAGAGGATGATGGTTTTGGACTAGAATAAATTAAGTCCAAGACATCCAAGGCAAGTTTATTGTTCACATCAATGTGTGCAAGAGTCAGGTAATATTCTGCAAGGAGGAGAATGAGGGCATTTATAAGGCCAGACATGGTGAAGGGTTAGTGCAAAGGTGAGCAGGTGGAGGGAAGGCTGAAAGGTATAGCTGAAGAAAATTAATGGCTAGTATAACAAAGGGATTAGGAAAGGAAGAGGCATGGCAAGTGTGTAGTGTTAGAAACCACTATCTACCACTGGAATCACAAAGGCTTTAATTTTGCTGTCAGCAACCAAGCCTCTGGACACCCCAACCCATGATGGTGGCTGTTAGTTATGCATGCTCTTTGTTTGGAACTTGATTATCTGGCTTGCTAGAGACTGGTTAATAGCATGAGAAAGGGACTGCATGCCATGGCCAGTCCATCCAATAGATAATTGCCTGTTCCTAGTTCTTTACAGGTTTCCTTTACCATGGCCTTTGTAGGCTAGTAAAAATGGGGTTACTTATGAGGTGCCACCAAAAGGTATATATAAAGGCTGCTTGGGCCCAACTGATGTCTATTGGGAGAATCAGTTGTCCAGGATATTCTGCAAATGCATATACTCATGGATTTGATATACACTTTGTAAGGTTTTGTGGGAGGTAATGACAAACAAGGCTGTTTAGAGGTGGAGAGTGTAGACCAATCAAAATAATAATAACTTGTAAAATATAGCCACTACAATGCAATTCTTAACTGATCTCTCTGGCAGACAATGCATCCTATTCAACTTCTTGTCAATTTTTAAACTGCATCAAGTGCTCCTCCACCAGAATCTTTCTACTGGTTCTTTTTAGCAGACTTGTAACATCATTGTGGTGATTGAGAACCACCACATCAGATTATCCCAAGGTAAAGTCCAAGTCTGCTATTTCAGAACTATAAATTCTGTGATAGTAGAATAGTCAATTGGTTATGGTATTAGACTTGGGCCTAATATCAACACACTGGTTTTAATAAAGAACTAGGTTCCCCAAGGTGGGGTAGGGAAAAACACTCCCCAAGCTATTAGGTGTAAAAGCTTGGGCCTTATATAGGATAAAATAATATATGTTCTTAAACCATAGTTTTGGTTGCCTCAGTTATTTAGGCTGGCCAATACTTATTGGCAACCTGCACATGAAACTAATAAAATCAAAAAGTATAAAACTTAAGCCATGGGGAATCCTGCTGCTCATTGGTGGGGGGTTGGCCAGATCTGCATTCTATGTGTGTAGTGATTTTCCCATGTCTTTTTGTGGAAGTGTTTGCCTTCCCTAGTGGGGTAAGCCACACATTTAGCGCGTCTGTGTGGTTGTATCTGTCCACCAGGAATCTTCAAGAGTCCAGGTTGTGGTGATTGGGAACCACCACATTAGATCATCCCAGGGTAAAGTCCAAGTCTACTATTTCAGAACCACAAATTC